>VXBC01006765.1:890915-905830 GCA_013399945.1 Ploceus nigricollis | reverse complement strand
TTTTTTTTTTTTTTTTTTTATTTTAAAACAATAAGAAAGAGGATGAGAGGTTAAGGATAAGAGTTGACCTAGAATTTGCCCTATCAGTAATTCTTAGATTGTTGAGTTTAAGACATTATGTTAAATATATGAAAGAGTGGAAAAAACCATAGTTTGGGAACAAGTCTGTGTAAGACCATGTTTGAGAAGTCTTCATTATACAAATTCGGTGCCAGAGATCCAGCCTTTCTGGAAATGACTTGGCAAACAAGCAAAGGTACAAAGAAGGTCCTGTACTGAGCCTAGAGTTAACTTCCTGCTGGAATTCTTAATTAAAAGTTGTGGTGAGCTGTACTACTTACATGTATTTTTAGAAGGAGTCAAAGGCACTGGGCACATTTTAACTGGTAATGTTGGCTCTGGGGAGCCTTATCAGTGAAGAACCTGGACACTCACAGCATCAGATGTTAAGCACTGTGTTGTATTTTGTCCACATTGTACTGAGATGACTAATAGAAACCTGAACACCCAATCATTTTATTTTGTCCAAAGCTTGGCTTTGTTCACCTGGCTTATGAGCTGTCATTTGCAGTTTCATACATTTCTGTGCATGGCCTGTGTGAAGACACATATGAAATACAAACATGGGTTATTTTATTGCATAATATTAGTATGCTTTTGATAAATTAAGGACTTCAAAAGGAGAGGGGAAAAAAAGAAATATTTGTATACATTTTAGGGTTAGTCTTTTCCAATGGTGTTGCCAAGACCAAAAGGGGTCATTTTCCTACACTGTATGAGGGATTTGGCATCATTACTGAACCCAGCGAAGCATGGAATCCTCCTTAGTTTAGTACTTACTAGCTAAATTAAAGTACTTACTAGCTAACTGAAGTCTTATGCATTCCAAATATTTTAGGTATGATGCCTGTTTTCTTTCTTTCCTCTTACCAGCTCACTGTCCCCATACTTGTGAGCATTCCCATGAGATTTTTTTCCCCCAAGTATCTTGTCCTCATATAGTTATTTATATTAAGAGTATTAATAATTCAGATTTCCTTGTTTTAGGAAATATGATCTAAAATTGCTTTTAAAGAGGAAGCTAAGAAGAAAGAGAACTAAGCCAGTAAGGTTTGTACTTCATAGGGCATCCAGTACTTTGCCAATATAAATTAAAACAGAAGGGTGTGTGAGATGCCCCACAGCACAGTTTCAGCAATTTGATTGGTGTGTGCATGAATGGTAGACAGAACGGAAACAGAGAGACCAAGAAAACTGACATCTATATCAATGTCAGTTAAAGTCTGCTCTTGTCTTCAGAGAAAGATAAGCAGTAAATCTAAAATCCCTGCCCAAAATTGAATATATTTGTCACTCTCTATAAAAAGGGAAATTTTCTTCTCCCCACAATTATCAGATTGATGGTTTTCAGTCTTACTTGGGTTATGTTGGAAGCAAATGACATTAATACAGTCCTGTTAAAATCATTATTTTTAATTTAAAAAAGGAGAAAAAAAGCCCGAAAACCACAATACCATGAAACCTTGAAGGGAGCTAACAGTACACCTGAGTTTAGGCAGTTCTCAAAGATTTTTTTTCCTATAATCTTTTCTTGTTTTCATACTCACTTTTTTGTGTTTTGCAGATACATGATTGTAATATCCAGAACTTAGCACTTGGTACTGTGGCTTTTACTGCCATAAGGGATTTTTCCTGTTTGATAGCAAAATGCCTTTATATGTGTAGATAATGCAAAGTATGACATTAAGGAATCCATTCCCGTGGCAGTGTTTAGTTGGTCTCTGCATTTGCCCAGCTCTCTGAATGGGGAGTTTTGAGCTGGATGAGAGGAGCCGTGCAGTCTCGGACAGGAGCCCAAAGAAGCAGTGTTGAATTCAGAAGATGAAAGGCTGAGTACTTTGCATTCTCCTTGTTACCAAGACCTATCAGGATGAATTTGGAAAATAAACCACATGGGAATAATTTAGGTGTCTTTTCCCTTTTTCACTTCACTGGTGACTGTGTCAGTTTGTCCATTCCCAAAGATTTCCATATTCAAACACCCTTTACCATCCCAGAGGGATCTCCTTATATATTATGGAAGTATGTTTTAGATGTTAGAGCTGTAGGCATCCCAGATAATCCTGACTGTGATAAAGGCAAGAGATTTTCTTGTTACCCTGCAGCCAGGACATGACAATCATTTATGTTTGCTAGGCTTTGTGTGCCTGTTGATGCCTCATTAATTACAAGTGATTTTGAGAGGGTTCCATTGACTGTGTGTGAAAAATAGAAAAAAGTTTTCTTAATTAATGGAGAAGGTAAAATCTGTTGAAATGAAGGGAATATCTTAATCTGTTTTCTGCTCTGAACTCACCTAAGGAGTTAGCTGAACTGACACACCACAAACAATTTTCATTCAACAGAATTTCAAAATGAACAGCAGCAAAGTTTAAATTGCATCTACTTCCCATACTGTTTCACAGTTTTAATATATTATTCTGCCTTCTGCATTGAACTTAACTCTTCTCTTGGTCAAACCAATGCCCATTCTTCTCCAAAGATGGTGTCTTCATCCCAAATATGAAAGATACACAGAGCTGCCCTTAAAACACATTCTGGATTTAGTGGAGAGTTAGTCCACTGTGCTCTTTGTTACATAAACATTTTACAGAGGAGGTAGATTACCAAATAATCTTACCCTTTGATGTCTTTTCTTGATGAGTAAAATAGTACTAAAAATTCTAATTTACATCCTTTGTGGTACTGGAGGAATATCCAGTGCAATAGTGTCATCACTGTAATTGCAACTAGTTAGATTCCTTTAAAAAATGAATTCAAATACAATGGATTTTTTGGTTTGAAGTACACAAAGGTATCATGTGACACAGGAAGTACAAAAATATAAAAATATTGAGAATTCTTTTTGCTAGGTATCACTACTTAAAATAGGGCTATTACAAAATAGGATTACTTTTGCAGTATGTTGCATTATTCATTGTTCTGCCATATAAAATTCATAATTTTTTAAAATTAAGTTTTATATTTTGATTCTTTTTTATTCCCATCCAAATTCTATGTGGAGGAATTCATTCAAATCAGTTTTTGTAAAACACTGAACAAATCTAAATGAATGAAACAATTCTACTAGAATAATTTAAACATCCTAAATATAGTAATATGGCCATGACTTTTAAACAGATGAGTGGAAGGAATGCACTGTAAAAGATATCAGCATGAAGAGTGTATTATTTATGTCTTTGTATGCATAGTCCTCAGCTAATGCTGTTTAACACAGACTGTGAGGGGAAGGTAATGTCAGCATGGTAATCCAAATCTCAAGTATAATCATTTCACAGAGTAAATGTATTTATAAATCAAATTTTAAAAATACCTTGACCAGCTCTGCTTAATCGGTTCCTGTTGCTTTTTCAGCTGAAATCTGGAGCTGTGTTCCTGCAGTCAGTTCATGTGTAGGTGTCCACACTGTCACCCCAAAATGAGTACAGTGGGGATGGCCTCCACATAAACTACAGTAATAACTTACTTAATAAAAGCCCAATAAGTTAATAAATAAGGACTGGGTATTCATTGCAGTGAAGGTTTCCTTAGATACAGAGAGTGATTTAGTTCAGCAGTGGTCTTCCATTATTCAAAAGCTACTTTGAATTAGGAGCAGGTGTTTGTATAGTTAATACAGTAATAGAGAGAAAATTAATTTGCAGTTTCAGAAATATCTACCTGTAGTCCTCTGATTGTAGGGACAATCAAACAGATGTTAACATTCAAAGCTGTGCTCTTAGTAGAGAAAAACTACAAATAAAGCTTTTCATCCAGAGTCAGACTGTTATCTTTGTTTTCTTATGTGTATTACTTTTAGTGAAAGTTAGTTTCATTCCCATAATTCAAAATGTATATATGAATGTATATAAAATCTTTTTCCTAGATGGGGT
Organism: Ploceus nigricollis; assembly: GCA_013399945.1. NCBI lineage: Eukaryota > Metazoa > Chordata > Aves > Passeriformes > Ploceidae > Ploceus > Ploceus nigricollis. Next base: position 901,898 of record VXBC01006765.1, on the reverse strand, counting down.
GAGAGCAGCAGGGAATGATGAGTAGACATAGTAAAACTTGCCTCCCAAAAGTATGTGTGTCTATGAAAAAATGCTTTAAAAACAACTCCTTCCCTGAAGTTTTCTTCACTGTAGGATACCAGAATCCTGAAGTCTATATTGCAAGCTTATATTCCTTAATATTGCCAAATTATGTGTGAATGTATACTAAATAAAAACATGTAGATGATTCTCCAAACAGAACTACAAAAAGTAATTTTGAGATGATGTTTAGACTTCTGGCAGATCATGTTATATGGTAAGCAGAATTTCTAATAGCTGCCATATTGGCAGCCAAATCCTGTATCCCATGGCAAGAGTGTCAAGAAAAGCTTACCCCAAATGGCTCAACAGCTAGGACATTCCTTCTGAAAGCTGGAGCTGTGAGTTTGAACTCCCTCAGATGAAAGAAAGCATTGAGACGTCTCACTTCCTGAGCTGCTGTCTGATATCTCCATGTAATGCAGATGGTGTCAAGCACCTCTTACTTTCTTCGGAGTGCACTTTAAAATGAAAGGTGCTCTTCTTCCTCATCTTCAGGTATGCTCAGAGCATACTGCAGTCCACAGAGACTTGATATGGTTTTGCATATTAGCCTAATTTAAAGTAAATGTGAAGAACTAACCGGAAGGATTGTTAACCTTCCCTTCACTCCTGCTGGATATAGTGCTCATACAGAAGTAAGGTGAGCAGTGTTACTTTGCTGATCTACCTGAGAAAAGGTTTTCATTAGGTTACTTTTAAATGTACCTAGTAAAACTTAAGGATCCTAGAACATCTAAAGAAGCCTCTGTATCCAATTGTATTTTTTTAGGGCAGTAAGATGCGCATCAGCATAAAGGTATTATGTTAATCCCACCCAGTTTGGTTTGTCTACCATATTTTTCTTCCTTCTTTCACTTTATATTAAGTCTTTCACCTTCCTCTGGTAGTATCACCAGCACCCATGTGTTTTCCTCCTTCACAGCTGAAAATATTTGTTATGCTATTTTCCTCCTCTTTTATTTTCATTACATGCAGTTCTTCCTTTCTGGGACCAACCAATTAAACCTATGGAGTTTCTTCAACTAGTTCAGTCTTCCCCTAGTGTAGTCTGCTGTATTGTTCCTGTCTTTGCATCTCTTTACTGCTCCTTACAACTTTATTTATCATCTTAAAAATTACTTGTTTTCCATTATGCAAAACTGTGCCTACTTCTATCCTACTCTTTTTCTGATTGATTATTTGTATTTTCCTCAAAACATTTTCATCCACACCATCTCTGAAGGCCAGCTCTCACCTCCTTGTTGCACAGGCCTGTCCAGAGCCCACTGAAATCAAGGGGAGGCACTTTTGTAATTTCACAGCCCTTTAGTTGAGTTCCTCTCCAGGCAAACCCATTGTTTTCTCCCCGTTTCTTCAAATTCTTTAACTATTACTTCTTTCATGAAACCTGTCAGTGAGAATTGGTCCAAGGGAAGTGGATGTGCATTAAAATACGTATTCCTTGCTTTGAAATTTCAACTGTAATCTGTGTCTTGTGAACTTATTAACTGTTTGACATGTGACTGTATGTATTAGATCTTTCTTGGAGCAGAGATGTCTTCCAATTTAGGGCTGAGCAAACAGAAGTCTATGGTAGTATTTATAGAAAGATAAATGTTTGTCATCTTTGTAGATGTTGCGGCGGGTTGGGTTTTTTTTTCTTTTATTGATGACAATATCTATTAAAATAACATTTGTAGTAAATAAGACAATGGAAATCTGTTGCCAAGTCCAGACTTTGTAATTAATGTTTGCTGAATGAAACCCATTTTTCCTCCTTACAGATGGAAGACTTTTAATACCCACATAGTTTGGTGTTGTAAATGAACATGTCTCTATTTGGCTGCACATCCTGCCTTGTAAATATACCAAGTCAAACTCAAAATGTTTTCTCCCAGGAGAAAAAGTATTGCATAAAAATTTGTTGTAGCAGACGAGATTGAAAGCTTGCCATGAATGCGAAAAAGAGATTCAGAGGTGAACAGAATATTTAAAGTGTCTGGAACACTGCTGTGGCAGGAGAATGTTAATCTGATGTTGTCCGGGCAGGAGGCAGCCCTTGGAGCCGACACATTCCTTGGGGCCCTGCTGCAAACTGAGCTGCCAGCACAGTGTTTACAGCGAGCTGCAGAGCCAGCATGGTCTGTACACATGAACTGAGCCTGCCTGCCACGCAGACAGCACATGGCAAATATACTCTTCTAATTAAAAGCAAACTTAAGTGTTGCATTTAACCTTGACAGTACTGAGCAGGTGGATCACACTGATGTGTTGGTAAGCACACAAACATAGGAAATGTCCAGTATACATTGTGACAGTGTTTATATTTATCATGCTTATTTTAACTCCAAAATGTGACTGTAATTTATAAGCAACTGAAATGTCAGCATTCGAAGCAGAAATATTTTAATGTGTTTACTCCAAAGTCATAAGGCTGTATATGTTTTTTAAAAAACGTTAACACACACATGTGTGGACACAGTGTCCACTGTGTTTTACAGACCACTCTTACAAATGAGTACTGTGTCTGTCATGAAAAGATGGTTTTATCCAAGTCCAGTTTGACAGATAGTAGTGGCTGAATTGATGTTATTCTTGTATCATGGTTTCACAGAACATAACAGCATGTTGTCTTTTTTTTTTCTGTTCCCCAGATAGTGGTGGTACCAAAGGGGAAAGACTAAGTGCCAAACTAAAAGCTCTGCCTGCAACAAGTGAACCCTATGAAAGTAGCAGCAGTAAAGAAATAGGCAAGTGGACACCTTACACCTTTTTTAACTTCATGGTCCTCAGAGAGAGGAGAAATAAGGAGAGAGGAAAAAACATAAGTTGTTGGAAGAGTATGTAAAATTAGATAATTGGGGAAACATTTTCCCATGAAAATGAGGCTTTCGCTTCCTTGTTCAGAGCTCACTATAAAGTAATTGTAAATATTAAGAAACGTGGCCCATGTCAATATTACTTTCAATATCTGTCTGCTGCGTCCTTTAAGTCAGTTGCCATTCTGCAGTCATAGGTTTTTCAATAAGACTGAATTTTCAAAGGGGTTTAAAAACCCAAATTCATGTGGAATGTGGTACTTCCTAAAAAGCCATTCCTCAAACAAGTTGTCAGTCTTGCTGTTCCTTGCACGTTTCCAAAGTCTTTTTCTCGCTGTAGTATAATAAGAGAAATTTATTAGAAAAAACACCAAGAGGCTTCCATCAGTAGAACTCTGGAACTTTGCTCTTATGCCCTGCCTCAGTTCCTGAATGCAGTGTTTTGTTCTCCTTCAGCATTCATATGCTCTTTCTGGTCTGCATTTCAAAGACACAGATGTGTAGTGCTAAACCCTAATCTTGTATTTGATTTTGTATGTTTAAAACCAGACAAAGTTAAAGCTAAAATAGTTTGTAACTGTTTCACATGTATTTCTTTAAACCCTAGATGCCTCCTACGCAGATCCACTTGGCCCACAACCAGAAAGACCAAAAACAGCAGCAAGAAAAAGAATGGAGGAAGATGATTTTGCTGATGAAGAACTAGGAGAGGATCTGCTTCCAGAATAGCATATGGGCCACTCATCATTTTTTTAATCCTTGTAAAAGTTATAGCTGAAAAACTTTTCATTCATAATGATTTTGTAGTGGATTTTTTATAAACTATTTGTGAAATACTTTGAACATGTGGTACCTTATGTAAAAACATGGATTTGTATTTGAAGTGTCTTCTGTGATTGATTAAAAAATAATGGTGAGGTTATTTTACTCATGTATAAGATCTACACAAGTACTCAAACACATTGCAAGCTGTATCAAATGTGTAAAGCTTTGTTTTCAGAGATAAATACAATGATAATATGAATATGAATATGAAACAGAGAAGCCTCTAAAATTTCATCTTTCAAAGCAAAATACCTCAAAGCAATGCTTGCTAGTTTGAAAGTCCTGTATCCTTCATCCAAAGCCAGAATTTATTTAAGTCCTGTGAACTTAACTGAAAATTCTGGGTATGACCTTGCCTTAAGGTCCCAATTCAGCAAACCACTTTGCACTGATACCAAAGAAAGCATCTTAATTTTAGCCTACACTTAGATAAACTAGGACCATTTTGCAGTCTCTTAGCAAAATGTCCTTATTTTTGGTTTTTTATTTTGAGTGGTCAGAATTGTCAGGATTTCAGCCTAGTTTGTTCAGAATTGCTAATTAGGTTGCAGCTTTTGAGTCTTATGTTGGAGACTGTGACACTGACCACACAGTGGTAGTTTTCTACAGCCTAAGCTGAGTATGGGCAAAGAAGTTAGTTACAGAAATCACCATTTTGCTTATGAACTGAACAAGTTTGATCTGAAGTTGCTGAGACATGTTAAATTCCTGTAGTAGGAATCACTCTGGGGAGATGAAAAATATTAGTCAGGTGTTCAGAATTTCCTCATACTTGCAAAACTAGTCCACCAAAACAGCTTGTTTTTGGAACCTTGGCATAAATTTGGTTTAATAGTTAGACTTTGGTTATTGCACTTTGAAATTCAAGAATTCAATCCTCTAAAATTTTCAGTGTTCCTTCTCAGTGTTGGCGCTCAGACTGTATCCCAGTGACAGTGAAGAAGTCTCTTCGTATCTTCATGAAATGTTTTTTCAGGTTTTAAAAACACTGCCCAGTTTCATAGGATGTCTGCAGGTGATCAGAAGTGTCCTGTGGGGTGTATGAGCTGCTTTGTGTGTAGCATCCTTCCCATGGGACTGGAGCAGTGTTTCATCTGGGATTGCACCGCTTCCACCTGATGGTACGAGCAGAGCATGTCCAGTGCTGTTTATGGAATACCCCAAGGAGCTCCCAAACAAGAAAGACAAGGTAAGCTCTGGAGCCTGATCCTTCTAAGGGGGGTGAAGAGCATGAGAAGGAAGTGGATTACAGCTGCCTTATTTCTGCAAGTCTCTCTTGCCTGTTCCTCAGTCCTGCTGTATCTACTGCTCTGGTTGTAGAATGACAGATTCCTGGATGTCATGGTAGTTCTTTCTGTCAGGCTTAGTCTTGGAAGACCTAGACCGCCAGGATGCAATGTGCCATGCAGGAGCGAGCATTTTCAGCTACAGACTGCGGTGGCATGAGGTGTCAGAGTTAATCACAGTAAGAGAAAATAAATGGGACCATGGCAGGGAGCGTAGACAAACCTGTGAAACAGTGCAGAAGAGAAGGGTGGCGAGGTACTGCCATGGTCTTCGAACACAAAGACATTTGAGTAGACTCCAGTGGGTTGACCCTGGCTGGATGCCTGGCACCCACTGAAGCCTATCAATCCCCTCTGCAGCTGGGCAGGGGAGAGAAAATATAACAGGGTTCATGGGTTGAGATAAGGACCGAGAGATCACTCACCAAATACCATCACAGGCAAAACAGATTTAAATTAGAGATACTAATTGAATTTATTGTTAACAAAATCAGAGCAGGATAATGAATAGTAAAATAAACCTTCAAAACCCCTTCCCCCCAGCCCTCCCTTCTTCCCCACTCTACTTCCTCCCACAGTGAGGCTCAGGGAGACAGGGAATGGGGGACATGATCCATTCCGTGGGNGCTACAGGGGCACAGCTGCCTCACCACATCCTGTACCAAGGGCTGCAGAGGAATCTCAGCTCCAGTGCCTGGAGCACCTCCTGCCCCTCCTTCTGCCCTGACCTTGGCGTCTGCAGGGCTGTTCCTCTCACATGTTCTCACCCTGCTCTTCTCTGGCCACAATTACATCTGTGCAGTAACTTTTTACAAAATTCTTCTTAAATATGTTATCTCACAGGCATTACCACCATTTCTTGCTGATTAAGGTCCAACCTTAATCAGCAGCACGTCCATTTTGGAGCCAGCTGGCATTGGCTCCACTGGACATCGGGGAAGCTTCTGGCAGCTTCTCACAAAAGCCACCCCTGTAGCCCCCCACTACCAAAGTTTGGCCATGCAAACCCAATACAGCATCTAATCAAACATTGCAATAACATAGGCATGTCCATGATAAAGTGGCATGAAGTGCCAATAACTTGGGATACAGTTAACAACTTAGTCTGTAGAAACACTCCTGCTGACATCAGAGAGATTTTGATCAGCAGCAGTTTCTCGATTCAGTTTGCCCAGATGCATAACTGTACATTGGGTAAAATTCTGTGGATTACAAACAATTGCACTTTTGTTCCAGCCCCACACAAACTCACAGGCAGCTCTGGAACATGTTGTTTCCTATGTACAGACTCCCAGGGACTTCTGGAACATGCTGTTTCCTATAGCATGAGGATCTGATTATATAATACTTTGGGTTATGATGAATTTGCATGTTATTTTGCAAGCACAGTTGAGCTTGTTGTGAACTGACAGAAAGCCATGTGATCCAGCTCCAACACCAGAATTATGAGTCCTGCTGACAGTCAAAATGATGTAGCCCGAGTTTATCCACTTCAAAGCCGTGTTCATTGTGGCTGCATCTCTACTAGGACTGCAGCATTGCCAGGGCAAGCCAGAGGAGAGGAGGGGATGTGTACCCAGCTGTTCTGTAAGACCAGTAGCACAGCAGTGCACAGTAGCACAGTTTTGGACCATGACAATTCATCTCCCAGACAACTGCCTTGCATGATCCAAAGGTAAGCTTGGGCCAGGAGCCATTCTTTGGAAACAGCTTCAACGCATCATCCTTCTTCTTTGGTGTTAAGATGTTCTGTAGGAGGGAACACAAGATTCAAGGACTGGACTCAAGGCTGAAGAGTGATCCCTGATGGAGATTAATACAACTGGAATCTGTTGAGAAAGAAGCTACATGCGCGTCTCTGAAGTGCTGAGTCAGCATGTTGGAACACCTCAGGCTGTCACACAGGTGAGCACACCTGCGAGATTCAGGCAGCTCAGCTCTGCAAGGAAATGTGGCCAGGCCAGTGGAGTGCTTGTTTCAAATAATTACCTGGGTTATATGGGATGACTGTGCTATGTTGATGTGATGTCCTTGACCCTGTCCTTGGTTGACATTTAGCTCGGGTGCAGTGAGTTGTGTTCCCTGCTGCCGTGTAGGATGCCCTTGGTCCTGCAATAGGTCTTAGAAACCATAGGAGTGGAAACCTGAATGAGCTAAATAACTCTATTTTCACACGAAATTCAAGCAGAAACTTTTTTTCAGGCTTGATTGGACAAAATAGGCTACATCTCCAGAAGCCACACACTGCAGGTACGTGCTTCCGGCAGCATTTAAACTCCCATCTCATGTTTATCATTCTGGAATTAGTCAATTAATAATTTAAGATTCCTGCTATTATATTAGTTTATTATTTTATGTTAGAAGAGCGCCAACATTAAACCTAGGAAAATGCTGACCCGCCTCGAGAAATCGACTCAAGAGGTATTTTAGCTTCTGTTGTCATGAAAAGATCTATTATACAACATTAAACAATCCTCAGTTGACCTCTTAGATTTGAGATCTTCCTCAGGATAGGAACTTTACATACCAAGTTACCTTTCTCTTTACATGTATGAAAAACATCTCTTTGTACAGTAGCCAAATATAAATGACTACTTTAGTATTTATTTCTGAACATGCCTAGCTCTACAGCATCAAAACATTCTTAATCACATATTTCATGTTTTTCTCTGAACATCATTTGTCAGATTACATGACTTCTTACTTCTAAAATAAAGCTATTCCAGAGTAAAATAGGAATTGAAAATTGTACAAAGATATAGTTCATAGAATCATAGAATAGTTTGGGTTGGAAGAGACCTTAATGATCATCCAGTTCCAACCCTCCTGTTGTGGGCAGGGACACCTTCCACTAGACCAGGTTGCTTCAAGCCCCATCCAAACTGGCCTTGAACACTTCCAGGGATGGGGTATCCAAAATTGCCAGTAAATAGTTTTATGATAAAATTTTATTATAAAGGACTGTTTCTCTTGGTTCATTTGCAAGAGCAGTGTGAGATCATAAGAAATTAATCTAATTTGCTATGTTTTGTTTATTCTTGATGTCACGGACATAGATGATCAACTTTATTGTAAAAAGGCTATTTTTAACCTGTTTGCTCCTTAGTTTCTCCCTTAGTTTCTTAGTTTCTTAGTTTCTCATGGCAAAATGAAGTCTTTGGAAGATTCTGCACTTCTCAAGAATTCACATTTGCTAAGTTAAATTGCCTAACAACTGTAAAATACACTGAGATGCTGCTGCAGAAGATGCCATGCCATGGATGCTGCAAAGTGGTATCACAACTGCGGGGAAGATGAATGGGAACAGAAGAGTGTGGGTGACAGGTTATCTGCAAACAGAATGTGAGGCAGAAGGACATCTTCTGGGAGTAATTTAATTCTCTCTCTGAAGATTTATACCTGCCGGGGATGCCAGCTGAATGTTTGTTCCACCCAACAACTTGCGTTGTTCAACTTGAAGGTCTGTATGATGATTTTTAAAACCTTTTTCACATCATCATTTCAGACAGAGACAGAATCTCATTCATGCTGTAACAGGATGGGAATAAGCATGGAATATGCCTGTGTAGGGCAATTCTGCCATTTTTGTGAAAAGCATATTACTGTGGTATCATTAATAGTGTTTGTCACAATAATGTGATTTATTTATGTGTGAACCATAGTATCTGATACCAGCTGTCATGTGCCAGAGCAGCTATGGAAGGCAACAACCCCAACCAGAAAATGTCCTGACAACACTGCTCCTTGGGGATTAATGTGTCTGGCAAGGGCTACATTCTTACATTTACTGTCACGTTTTCACCATCATTCCATTGGTTCTGAAACAATTTTCCAAATTATGATAATGGTCTGATGATACCGTATTTGGAAAGGATTTTTTTCTCCTGCTATGGCACATTTTTCTCCAGCTGTTGCTAACAATGTAAGGTTGAAGACACAAACCTAGCGTGTCCTTTATTAAACACGTTTCAGTGTTTAACATGGTTCTCTGGTGAAATCAGGTGCAGAAAATGTTTCTTCTTATTTATATGAACTCACTAAAAATGTCTGTCTTATTATTGCTGAGCTTAGTTTTCTTTGGAACATCCTGACTTTCTCATAGCAGGAATTTGTGGAACTGAACTTAACATCTGACACTGATCACTGTGGTGATAATCTCAGGAGGTAGATACCACGCCCAAATATAAATATTGAATGACAATCTCCAGAAAGAGCATTTAGAATATTATGTAAAAGTGAAAGACATAGTTCTGAATCCATTGATTGAAATATTCTGTATTACATCACATTCAGGACAGATTTCATATTACTAAATATTTTTTCAATATTTCATTTGTATAGATATTTTAAATCCCCCTCAAATTCTAAGAAAATTATAAACTAACACCAATGACAAAGATACTAGTTAGTAATTTCTTAAAGTCAACCTAAGTTGCCAAAGTGTATTAGGGAATATTTTATGACTCAGATGTCTCTAGGGTAGACTATGCCACAAGAACTGGCATAGCACTCTTAGTTCTTCTGTAATGGAATCTCATTTGCTGGCCTTCTGTGCTTCTTATTATTTGAATCAATGTGATTTTTCATAAGACAATACAATGCAACTATCGTACAGAATTAGAATATTGCCTAGATAAGACACAAAGCCTTAAATTCAATGGCAATTTAATGCCTGTGCCATTGTTTTCTTTTCATCTGCTCTGATTTTTTGAGGCAGGCCTCTCCCAGAAATGTTGATGCATACAAAAGAAGTACATAAAACTCACATTTTGCAAAGCCAAGTGGGACATCCTAATGCTACTCAGAAATCTGAAATTTCTGAAGATGCTGATTGGTCTTAGGAAGAGTAATATAAAAAGACCTATGGTGATAAATATCTGCCATGTTGCCACACACACCACCCAAAAGTGGTGAAGTAACATAAGGCCAGGTGCATCGTCAGGGGTTACACTGGACTGGGCTAAATAGACACACACCTTTGTCTGAGTCTTTAGCCTGAGGATATGACTGCAAAGGAGAGTTTGGAATTCAATTTAAAACTGTCCTTCCTCAGAGCTGAAATCTGATTCAAATCCCACACACTTAAAGGTCAAGATACTGCTAATAAGTGATACTGATCTATGATGCATAGGGTACCAAAATCACTAAAAATCATAGTTAGATTTAACTGTATGACCTTTCAGAAACCACAAAATCAAGTCACTTCATTACATTTATGAATGTCAGACCATTCTGTTTCAATTCCAGCCTGTTTGGTGAAGTTGATGTCTTATATTTCTGTGGTACCAAGTTGGGGTTTCTCAGTCTTTGTATGATTTATGATCCCATTTTCCCTTATTCCTAACCAGTATTTTCATATTTAACTATCCTTATCCTAAATGCCTCAATAGATGTGCAGGACTTAATCAGAGCACATGAAATACTTGATTCAAGTGATGAATTGTGCCAGACACCATTATTATATTGCATCATGTGTTTTTAAAGTACAGAATAGATGGAGAAGCCATTGGAAGGGAGACTTGCCTCAACCTCCTTTAGGTACATACGATGCAAATTTCTCTTCTTCTGAGGCGGCTTCTCTTCAGCCAGCAGAGTGACCCTGCCCCGGGTGTCTGCTCCAGGCCGCCTCGGCAGGAGCAACGGGAAGATCAGGCCTTACGGCGGCCAGCCCCAGTGTTCATGCTGGGCATCAACCACCTCGGCGCCTGCTGGAGAAACGACACAGCTGGATGGAGGAACGTGCCACAGGTGCTACTTGGAATCGGGCAAGTTGGAAATCCCAAACTCCTACGAGGGACAGTGCCAATTGCCCTAAAGTAACTGGGAGAGTCTGGGCTAGAGCAGTCCCTTCCCCAGCTGTAAATCCCCACATTTTTTCACATCAGCCTTGACACTTTGGCTCCGACTGGGCCAAATCCCCCTGGCTCTACCTCAGTCTCGAGCTCTGGCCCAGACGGTGCCACTGGATGCCGAGTGTCCCGGCGGGGTTGGGGACAGCCCGGCTCCTGCCC
>VXBC01006765.1:784203-890837 GCA_013399945.1 Ploceus nigricollis | reverse complement strand
GCTGCTCTGCGCGGCGCTGCTCCCGCTCCGCACGGAGGCCGCCAGGGCGCCCAAGCAGCGGCCGGCGCGGACCCGGAGCTGCGGCGAGCGGCCCGAGGAGCTGCTGGAGCAGCTGTACGGGCGGCTGGCGGCGGGCATGCTCAGCGCCTTCCACCACACCCTGCAGCCCGAGCCGCCGGGCCGCCAGCACAACGCCAGCTGCCCCGCCGGGGCACGGCAGCCCGCAGACAAGAGGGTCCGGCTCCCCGTCAACCTGCGCAGCGCATCGCCCTGGGCATACAGGTGACTCCGGGCGCCGGGGGAAGGGAGGTGCAGTCGCCCCAGGGGGCCCGGCGGGCTGAAGGGAGCCGAGGCGGTGTCGCCGTGCGGGACCGGCAGCGCCGGGCTCCGCCGGTTTTGCCGCGCCGTGCCCGGGGCGGCGAGGGAGGCGAGAGGCGGCCGCGGCACAGGGCAGCAGCCAGGAAAGGTGCTAAAACACAGTCTAAGTAGGCGATATAAGGTAATTATGTAAAACAGCTTGTGTGAGGAATATGTCTAGCGGGCAAAAAGAGAAATGAATGAGGTGGAGCAAGCCGTGAGATGGAGCTCACACCCACATCCACACCCACCCGGGAGTACAGACCACCCTCAAAAAGTCACTTGGGCAAATTGTCATATGTGACAATCAGAGGACCCTCAGCAAAGGACCACCACCAAAGAAGCACCTCTTGACTGCAGCGGCCACAGAGCGGCTCAGATGCTTTCCCCAAAATGTGACTCCAGACGCGCCGCTGTTTCTGAAATACATTAGGGTGCAGTCTGTGTTCCGTCACCCACCAACAGAGCCGTATCTTCACCTACCAAACACTCCCAAGGGCTGGATGTCCCATTTGCTGTAGGAACGTAGGCAAGGAATGAGTACAGCAATATTCTACACCTGTGTTTTCAACCTGTGCTTTGCAAACCTCCTTCCCCTGAGGTAGAAACAGGGTCTGACAGACTATTTTCAGGGGGCATAAAAACAACTAAGTAAAGTAAATTTGTTGTGAGGCTGGTTAATACACGAAACAAGGGCCTGCACTTCTATAGGAAGCTCTGGAAAAGCTTGGAAATAGTACACTAAACCCAGTGTGTGATCACATTCTCAGAAGACTATGAAGTCTTCTGGTGGTTTGAATAAGATGGAGTTCTGTTTACAGCTTTCTGTAAAAGACTGCAAACAACAGGAAGCTAAAACATGCTAACTTAAAAGGAACTGACTTTCTTGCTCCTTTTTATACATTATCCCTGGTATATACTTTGATGCAGTTCCTGCGTATTCAGCAAACAGTTATCTCCTTGTTAGGCTCTCCAATAAATATTTATTTTATGGCATGGGTTTTGCTCGCTTTTAGTGTAAGAAGTAATCCTACTGAGAGAAAGATGGTTTATTTGCTCAGTAAGCCTTTCATAAGCAAAGTATTTTTAGCAATACATTTTCTCTAAGAAGACTGAGGATTTTTAAGCTACCTAAGAGTGCACAAAGCAAATACCATGAGTGAAACACCTACCATTGGGCTCAGGTATTTTTTACAGTGGCTTTGCAAAATACTAGTGCTATCAGAAAATTGTTCCTCTGGTTTGAAAACAGTGCCTTCATCCTTACATCTGGTTGGGCAGGTATTTATTTTCAGCTGGAGCTCTGTATGGACTTACTTCTTAACGGAGAACCAGCTGCTTTTTGGGGCTTGGCTTACAAAAGTAAATCCACTGTACTTTTCATCCAAGTGTTTTCAGACAGACCACTAACCATTCACATACAAGTAATTTGATGACATCCCCAAGCTAGGAATTGTAAAAGACAGTGGGGAAGAAGTATTACACCATTAAAAGCAAAATCTAAAATTATATTCAGAGGGAAAAATGTTTCTTTAGGATAAAGATGCCTGAGTACTCTTTCTAGTTAACAGATCTCATTTACCGCTTTTTTTGTGACTGCATTTTTACTGTATCATTAGTGTGCACTGAGACAGCAACAGATATCTCAAGATGTGTAATTAAAGTGTAAAATATAAGAATGCTAACGTGCATTAGCTATTACCACCTGCTATCTCATAGATTTTGAAGCTAGATGTGAGAATTTGTTTTGTTCTGTGGTCTTCAGCTGGGTACCCTGGAAGGTCCTTAATCCTATTAGAGTTACTCCATATCTTTGAGAGGGACACACAGCTCTCCATTAAAGACTGCAAGTAATGTCTCATTATGCTTTGTCAATGGTTAAGCAATTTCACTTATACAATCCCAACAATTTCTTCTCCATGGCTGGAGTGTTAATCTGAAAAGCTGCACACAGCTCTCTTCTGTACAGTACTTTCCTGATAAGCCTTACTTGCATTTAATTCTTTTCCCTCGTAAATTGCTCCCCTTCACAGATTCATTGCTGTCTCCTGAACTGCCTTCTGAATCACCAAAGTTGGTGAATACTCATAAATAAATTCACTGTAGGCAGACCCCTCTTGTATGCCCTGATAGGAAACTGCTCAAAGGCTGAATTTGACTACTTGAAATTTGCATCAAGGTGCCTGTCCAGTTCCAGCGTCTCACAGACATCCTGCTCTCCGGCTTCTTTTCTGCACCTAAAGACTTACAGTACCCTTCATTTCTGCTCTCTGCATAAAGGCTCTTTTTTCTTTTTGACTTGCATTTTAATGCCTGAGATACCTCATGCTGTTTCTCTGTCTTCACTGGTGTTGCAGCATTTCCCGTTGTTACCATCTGCAGATTTCATTAACATACTGTTTATACTCCCTATTCCAGGTCATTAATAATAAAGATATTAAGTCTGGCTCTACTTACCTTCCCCTGAATATCTCCCCAGGCACCTGCTCCCAGCTGTTTGACGCTGCTGCTTGTAATTCTTCTGTTCACATGACTGTTCAGTCCAAGTCAACTAGAATTTTTTCATATCAGCATTTATGAGAAAGAATCAAATATATTACTTAGAGAACTGTATAATGTTGACTCTACTGCATCATCTGTATCCCAAGCCTGTCATTCTGTTTAAGTGTGGAAGAATTAGGTTTGACTGGCTCAAAGCTCAGATAATCCTTGTGTGGCTTCTTTGCTTGTCTTTGTTCTGTGCTTACTGTTTCTTTTCCGTTACTTGGTGTTTTAATTTGGTTATACAAAAATCAAGACTTACATCACTTTTGGCTTGCTGCAAACCAGAGATACAGGAGTTGTGCGTGGATTGCAACTCAGATCCATCTGGTCCCTGACCCTGCTGCTAGCAGCAACCAACAGGTGGTATTTAAGGCAAAAGTTAGGGGGAAAATACTTGTTCATGTGTCTGATACTGAAATTCCATCCTGGTGGCCACAGGAGATCAGTATATAACTCAGGGCACAGAGTTTAATCATGCAAATCACTCTTTGCTCTGCAGAGCTATAAAGAAACAGCAGAGTTCCCTGAAGCCAGTTGAGCATGCTGGATTTGCTCAGCAGTTCAGGAAGCTGGGCTACAAATTACCCAGCTTTTTTTTAAAAAATAGAGCCAGCAGCTACCAAAGTTTGGCGAAATCATCCTTCCATGAAATCATCAGGCTGAATGTGTGCCAGCTTGTGACATCTATCCAGGGGTTGCTTGTCCTTTTTAGCAGTATTACATGGACAGTCAGTGAAATCCAGAAAGCCTGCTTGTACAGGGAGGTTCTGGCAAGTGCAAGTAGCACTTGGCTACTGCCATGGTTTAGAGTTGCTTAACAAGAATTAATGATAATGTGGACCTGCAGATCCTACTGACAGCACAGGATGGGTGCTCTTGTTAACATTTACAGAAGCCATTCACCAATCATGGTGAATCATTAGCAAGGCAAGCACAGGTCCAGAGATGCACAGAAAAGTTGCTCATGGACAAGAGCCATTATAAAAAGGATTAATTTTAAATGTCTGCCTAAATATTTGCAGGTGTCTGATCATAAAGCTCAGAGCAAACGTTGAAAAATCTGATCCCACTGAAGTCAGCAGCACTTTTACAGGTAGTGCTGATTTGTGATTCCATTCAGGGTGCTGCAGAGCACAGATGATGTTCATTAACCAGCTGTAGATATCAGCTCTATTTTTTATTTTCTGATGTCTTAAGGCTACAATAACAATCATAACTAGTTTGCAAACACACTTCTACATGAGTTTAGCAAAATTTCTTTATGTGTATTCAAGAAGTCATTCGGGTTTCTGAACTTCCAAATCCTGTGGCTTTTGTTTCTGCCTCTGGGGCCTAATTCTGCATCTACTAATGGTTAATTTACAAAGATTTAACTTTTATTGTCAGTGTTGCTCTGATGATGTTAGCCAAGTTATCCAGTCCCTCTCTCAAACATTGCCCAGCTTGTTTTTTCTGTTTTTCAAAAATCAGTTTCAGTTTATAAGCATCCTTGGTTTAGTGCTCATTTACATAAATTTTTAATACAAGTAATACAGGCAAGTCATTTTTCACTGGTAAAAGCCAAGCTTGTCTGCAGTGTGTTTGAACAAAGTAATACAGAGTCATATTTCCTTCAAATAATACTCCAGTGATTTTCTAGAAGCTTATCCAAGGCATTTTCCAGGATTTAACATTGCCATATGGCATGGTGTGCATGTCCCAAAGATGCAGCCAAATGAAAGAATACAAGGGGGTGCAGAGCTGCCATCCTTTTTACCTGAGCATGTTTGTACAACTCTTCAGAAAATCAGTTAGCACTGGGCTATTTCTGTGCAAGCACTGTGCTACCCATAGTAGTAATACCTGTGTTACTGCCTATATATAAAATAAAGCATAACATGAACAAAAGAACACCTGCTATAGGGAAATAAATGTCTTGGCAAGGGGGGAAAAAAGCTGTTAGCTCTTAATCCTGTAAGTATTTCAGAGTGTGAAGGAAGGGGATGATGATCTGCTTATTAGACTTTTGATAACATCCAGCTGTAAGCCCAGTGCCAGCAGTGATTTTCTGAAGAGTCGGCTCCCTGCCCCGGCACAGCATCTGACCCTGTGGAATCAGAAGCTTGGAAATTACGAAGTGACAATATCATTAAAAATACTACTTATAAAAGTAGTGGTACAGGAGAAGGCAGATTAAGTCTCTGCAAGAGTTTTACTTCTGACAGAAGAAAGTTTTCTCTTGAGTTTCCAGGCTTAGTACGTAAATGGCAGGAAGTTTGTTTTTCACTGGGAGCCCTCAAAGCACTCGTAGCACTCGTAGGGTCATAAGGAAAAGCAGTCACACTTCATTAGCAGTTCCAGTTCAGCAAAACCTGCTCCTTGTTCCAGCAGATGGGAACAGAGCAGCTCGGCACAGCTCACTGCTTCTGTCACTTGTGAACCAGGAGTGTTGGTGAGGCAGACTTAGCCTTCCACAGTGGTGACCTGAGCCCACAGGACATGGGCAATCCTCATCAAAGTGTCTGGGCTGTCTGGTTTGCAGCACTGGCCACAGCAAGTGACACAAGGCTGCAGGGGATACTTGAGTACCAGGGGAAAGTTGCACTTCTCTGGTTCTCCACCACTCTTCCCAGCTCCATCCATCTCTTGAGTGTAAGGAAAGAAGTAGCAGGAGCTTGTTGCATGCATTTTTACCTAGTTATTTAATCTGATAAAAAATGTTTACCCTTTTCTAGGAGAAGATGTTAAAACATGACTTGTAGTGGTTGGTGTTTCTTAATGGCTCTGACCCAAGCAGGTCTGGGTTGCCTAGAAAGACAAGTAAGGTTTTATTTATGTGGCTTTTCTGAACAGGTTTGAGCTGAAGACGCAGAAGCTTGTATATGGCTCCAAATTTTAGTGACATTTGAGTTCAGGTATTAATTTCAGGAGGCATTACTTAGAGGCTCCAGCCTTGAAGTTCTGGTCTGGATGCAAAACCACATCTATATTTTGAATCCATCATTAAGTTTGGATTCTCTCTGATTCCTTCCAGTTCTCACATGATGTATTAACATCGAACTTAGTAATATAAGAGATTTTTTCCCTTGGAAAGTAGAAAATCATGCCACAACCCCACCATCTTTCAAAAAACCCACCCCATTAATACCTGACTTTTTCCATGTGGGAATTTGGAGGAGAAAGGTGGTTGTAGACCATGATTCCAGTGATGGTGTTCTCCTGTTATCAATGAAACCTCTCATGTTTGCATGCAGAAGCATGTTCATCCTTTCCAGGAACATCATAAACCAGGTGCTAGAGATAATACAGTAGAGGAAATACCAATAACTTGACACATGGTGTGTTTAACAATCCACCACTGATATTACTCACACTTGAGTTTGAAATGGGAATGTATCACAGTAGAAAGGCCTGTGTTCCCCTTTCTCCCCTTCTGCTGGCTACCAGACATTTTATTTCACACTGGTGTGAGATCCTGTAACATGAAGGTATTTCCTGGGGAAAGTAATCAAATATAAATGGGACAGAGGAGCATTGCAAAAAATATCTGCAAAATCACAGATGTCTGGCTATTAGAGAACTGGTCAGATTTTTTTGTGAGGAAAACAAATGCTTTAAATTTTATATATATATATTTAAAATGCATAATGGTCATCATATATATATATATTAAAAAGTGTCTTTTCCTTGATGACAGGATAATCAAGTTTGTGTTTGGCAAAGCTGTGATTCCAGATTTCCTTTAACCAGATAAACTGGCAATACTTCTGAAAAGGGCAGCTCCCTTCTGTCCCTGCCTAAGCTGCTTGTTCACTCTGGCTGGTTGGTGCAGAGCTCTGTGTACATGTGTGGCAAGACAGCTGACAGACCAAACCTCAGCTTCTGATGGAGTTATTCCTTAGCTGAATGAGTTCCTTGATCAATCCTGTGACCAGAAAAACATCAGTATCAACCCAGAGGTGGGTGTGAGAGGGAGAGCCAGCCTGCTTGTTCTCATAAGGACAGATTTTGTTGACTAGCAGTCACAGCTTGAGGCAGACTTAGGGTTCTGCCTCTTCCAACCCTGAAACCCCGTCTCAGAGACAGACTGAAGAGATAAAAGGTGAACACTTTGATACCCAAGGAATTGCTGCCAACCCTGGGAAACACAACTTAGAAATTGCTTTAAATCTATTAAGATTTAAGATCACTTTAAGATCTATTAAGAGATCCCACCTGGAGGACTGCATCCAGCTCTGGGATCTTAACACAAGAAGGATGTGGACCTGTTAGAGTGAGTCCAGAGAAGGCCATGAAAACACTCAAAGGGATGGAGAACCTCTCCTATAAAGACAGGCTGAACCTTCCAGTATCTCAAGGGGGCCTACAAGAGAGCTGGAGAAGGACTCTTCACGAGGTCATGGAGTCATAGGACAGGGAATAATGGCTTTAAGCTGGAAGACAACAGGTTTAGATCAGATACTGGGAAGAATTAAGAAGTGAGGGTGGCGAGACACTGGCACAGGTTGCCCAGAGAAGCTGTGGATGCCTCATCCCAGGAAGCTGCAGTTTATCTCAGTGTGGGCATGAAAATGTTGCTCTTCTGTGGTTAGAGGAAGATACAGTAGACATGAATTAGAAAAGCAATACAGAGTTCTGCATTCAAGGGGAAGCACGTTTATGACCCCAAATATACCAGGGAGAAAAACCTATTGCAGAAATAATAGTACAATTCAATTCTATTAAAATTACTAAATTTTAAAACATCATGTTATGGCTTTAACAATAATAATGTTAACGAGGATTTGTACCTGTTTTTGAAGAACTCAAGGCAGATAAAAAGTTTAGAAAAGCCCAAGTGTCCTTTTTAATGCTCTGTTTGCCTATTCGATCCAAAATGCAAAACTCGTTCTGTTTAAACCCTTGAATCTCACAATTTAGAAAGCCAGACACTTCATACTTCCATGTGCACTGCAGGACCTAATAAATTCTGTAACCTGTTCTGATTTTTCTTTACACCTTACAAATTAGAAGCCAGACAGCAACAGCTACAGCTATTTTTCCTGGCGAAGACAACAAAAACATGATATAATTATTATAATGATATAATAATTATAATAATATATAAGATTATATAATTCCAGATGAATATACCTGGTTTGAGAGGTACTAAAGAATCTTTATTTGCTTCCCTCTAGAATTTCCTATGATCCCACGAGATACCCTAAGTACATTCCCGAAGCCTACTGCCTGTGCAAAGGCTGCCTGATGGGGATTTTTGGCGAGGAGAGCTTGCACTTCCGCAGCACCCCGGTGTTCATGCCCACCGTCATCCTGCGCCGCACGCCCGCCTGCGCCGGGGGCCGCTACGTCTACACCGAGGATTACATCACCATCCCCGTGGGCTGTACCTGCGTCCCCGAGCAGGAAAAGGAGGCAGAGAGCGTCAATTCCAGCATAGACAAGCAAGAAGTGAAGTTGCTGGTGGGCCAGAACAAGCCCTCATCGGAATGAAGAATGTATTCGAAGTCATGTTTCAGTACCGGCCTCACATCATCATCTCACCACCTCAGGAAACTGCAGCACAGCAGCAAACACACTCAGTCACCCTCTTTTTCTGCTTACAGTTATTTCAGATATAAGATGGAAAGTCCAGTCACTCAGTTCATTAGAGATGGCAATTAATTCTATTTCTTTAGCTCATGTAAACTTGTTTAGTTCATTATTGCAAACTCCAAAGTAGCCTTTTTTTTTTCCCTCGGAGCAGAACATTTTATCTTTGCTTATTCACAGTAAATTTTAGAAGATGATGCAACTGTAAGACATGGTAGCTATTACTATAGCAGGCTACTCGTTGTAGATATTTTAAAGGATTCTCTTATATTCTACTTTTAAGTACCCTTATATAAAAATCACTCAGCTGCCGTACATGTGACAAATCAGCAGTTAAAAGGATAATTTCTCAGGCTGGGAGAGCGTCCCTTTATACTGCATAAACTCCAAGCTTTGCCTCTGAGCTGTTACCTCTGGCTAATTTATACACTACAGAAAGGAAACCTTTCCTGGGTTGCAGTCATTCATGAAGCAATACTCTATGTGCTTGCTATTTTTAAACTTGCCAAATTGCTAAAGGTACAAAGGTGTTGAGAGAAAACATGCAAGAATATTGTAAAAATGCAGAAGACTTTTTTGATGTGGACTATGTCTAATTACACAGAAAATATCAATTAGGAAAATTGATGGGAATTAGGAATTAGTTTGGGTCCCAAGAATTCTGTATTCGATTTCATCCATCACTGACTGCTTAACTTGTGATAAAACTGTGTTCCATGCAGCTGAAAGGCCAAAACCTTTTTCATTTTAGGAGAGGAGATTCCCCATTAAAAAGAAAGTACCAAGGATCAGCTTCACCTCAGGTGCACTGCAGGTGAGTAAGCAGGATAGGTCTTAACTTCCAGATCCTACAAGAGGTCATTGAGTTGAGTCCCAGCCAATCCAAACTTGTTAAATCCAACTGATTTTTACAATTACTGTTACTCATTTCTCCTTATGCTACATGTAACAGACGATCACCTGCAAAAGCTGACCGGGCAGCCTTCCATCTGCACAGCCTAATGCTGATGGAACTTGATGGCAGGCCCTCACCAGAAACCCTGCATACACAAAAACTGGCATTTCCAGAACAAGAGACTGAAGTTGACTCCGCCTAGTGAATGAGAATCAGGAATGACCAGGCATGCCTTGCACAAACTAATTCCTCAGAGGGCCACACTCGCCAAAACGGATAAACCTCTGAATGCACAGCAGAGAATCTCTTTTACAGATGAAAGATCATGACTGCAATATCTTTACAGAATAAGCATCATATGCAGCAATGTATTTGTTAAATCATGAATCTCGAAATTGACCTTAATTCATAGCAGAGAAAGCCCCTACACTACATAAACAACTCTTCTCTGGAGTGTTGTTGGATGAAGAATGGAAAGACTATGAGCTAATCACAGTTAACAAGTTGAAGACAGAATGAAGTCATATGACAACTCCATGTCTTCGTGCATAATTATTGATTGTGCTCTCTCTGACTCAGTCTAGCATAACAGTATTTTTACAGTGCAATCTGTGAAACCTCTTACAAAGCCTAAAATAACTTTAAAAACTCCAGAAATGAATAAAGATTCCCATCACAATGTCAGATTGAAGTTTGTAGCTGTGTTTTTTGTGCAGATGCTTTTCCTCAATTCTCCTTGTCTTTAGATCTGTGTTTCCTCCAATTGTGATGCTTCTATCTCAAGGGGATTCTCAAAAGTGAGTTCAGAGATGGTCATAAAATGTTTATACTACTCAGAGAACAGCTAATTGCCTGGCTGCTGCCAGCAATTATAGGCAGTTACCTTTTCCCCAGAGAATGTCAATACTTGCAGCAGTTACAACCTCTTTTCCTTCCTCCTAATGCGGAGGAACTTCTCACTCTCTGAGCAGAGGGAAATGGTAATCAGAGGGGCTCAAAAGGGAGTCTGACCCACAAAACTGGAGAAACACTGCAGTAGGTGATGTTTCAGTAGCCTGATCCCTTCCAGTTTCACCATTAGATTGTGAGGTTTTTCTCCACATGTACACTTAAGGCAGTGTACAGACTCAGTGTACAGTGTTCAGACTCCACAGCATAGAAAGCAAAGTCTTCACCCTAACAGGCAATAAAATGACCCCAAACAACAACAGCAAAATGTCCAACCATGCGGCACTTAACATTTAGTAGATACCCAGAGGGGCTACCAGCTAAGTTTGTCCAAACACTGTCCTCCAGCAGAACTCATTGTCTGCCCGTACATTTTGTTTGCAACAAAATTAGAGCACGTGGATATATATTTGCATGATGTGGAGAAAAAAAAATCTAATTTTTTTATTGCAACTCTCTTGTCCTCCAGATATAAATTATGGAGTAATTTTGAGGTTTTCAAGTAACTAGAGCATGTTCAGGGAATTCCTGGGAGGTGCAAGCTAAAATCAGGTAAATGGAACATAATCAGTTCTCCACTCCAGAAAAGTAGATGCTTTAGCTTATAGAAAGCTTCAGAAATTGGATGACTGAAAGTACTTGAGAACTGTGAAACCTCCATGGATCAATACATCACTTGTGTTGGTGACCTCCTTCTTGTCACACTGCAACAAGTGCAGAAAGCTTCCTATGGATCAGGCATCTTTATATTTTCTTCAGAAGCCCATTTTCTCTTCTTAATCCTCCTTTTCCTCTGTGACAGACTTTTTGGCTGAGCCAATTTGCTTCCTGATCCAGCTTTCCAATTAGGTGTCTCTTAAAAGCTGTTTATGTTTTAGCATGAGCAACTGTTTGATATTTTGTTAGTGAGCAACTGTTTAATACTTAACATCAAGAGCTATTAGCTACACAAACACTTGCTGGCCTTCAAAATATCCTTCCATATATCCTTTCTCTCCGCGTTACTCATGTGGGAAAGGTTGAGTGTTAAATGTAGTTTGCATTTGTTTGGAATTGTTTTTTTTTAACGAGGTCATCACATCATGGATTTATATCAGTTTCACTTCAAATGTGGTGTGACATTTTCCAGCTTCCAGCCCTCTGGTTACAGCTGCTGCAGCCTTGCCTTTAATTTGCATGGGGGAGGGAGTGTTCATTGGAGTTGCTTCAAGGCTTCACAAACTGTTGACAGAAGGAAGACATGAAATGCCTCACTGAACCAACTCCAGGCCCAATAAATGCAAACAATTCAAAGCTAGAACTATCTGGCAGCTGCAGCTGATCTGAGAAAATTTTTTGTTGTGCCAGGAAAATCTTTTCCTTCAACAAGGTTGTCCCTGGAATACATTAGGAGCCACAAAACACAGAACAATATCCTTGGTAATGAGATTATTTTCTTGTCTGTAGTATCGCTTAAGGTAGTGTGGAAAATTCCTATCATTCAGGAAGGCTGAGGAAAGCCTGAGATGCTAGTTTGGGTTTACTTGCCAGTCATCACCTGAAGGTGTCTGTCTGAAGAGGTGAAGATCTACAGCTACACATAAACATGGAATAGCATGGGGGAACATGAACATGAAAGCAGCAGGAGGAAAAGGGAAAAAGGCTGTGATGTGCTCAGAAAGTATAAAGACCCATTAATCCCACTAGGACAAAGGAACAGCCATAACTGCCTGGACTAGGGTAGTTAAAGAGGCTGTAGCACATATGACTGTGCAGTCACAAATGCCACTGGAAAAGGAGCACGGTGCTGACACTTCACCGCAGTCTGTTCCAACAGAAAGCTCATCCATGAGACACTCCTGGTACAGTCAGCCACTACTTGACACTGACATTTTTATTCACAATCCTGTTACAGAAGAGGGTTTTGCTGCCACATACTATTTCTTTAAGTTACCACACTGGCACAAAACACAAATTCACTATGGATTTTTATGACTTGCACCCTTCTGAGAAACAGCTACTTCCTTGGAATCAAGTATGACAAAAATAGTTTACCTCCCATCACTGATGAAGGCTGTAAATGCCACTAGTCAAGCTGCTTGGGCAGCTGCCTGCACTCCCCAGGCTTTTAAGAGGGAAGCTGCTGGACAATGGGCTGCTCTGTTAAGTGCATCTGCACAGATTTTCATGTACCCTCAGTTCCGTAACTATTCGTCTTCACAGCGCCCCTTTTCAAAGCAGTCTGACCTACCTGTGAGAAGCAGCAGTGATTTTCTTGGAAGTGAACTTCTTCGTACAACTGAATGGTTCACTTTTATCTTTTTAAGAAATATCTCTGATAAAGTTAGCAAAGATGACTTTTAACTCTGCTATGGAGAGCCCAGTTGAAGTGAACAAAGCAGCAAAATAGGTGAGGCTTCGATTTGAACAGCACATTCTAATTTAGGTGGGTGGCAGGGGAAGAGTATCATCCCTTCTGGCAATCATACCTGTCCCATTTGAAGCCTCTATGCAGTTATAAACAAAGTTTCATTAGTTACTTCATTGTCTCCATCTGCTTGGTGTGCAAGACACTGAGGTAATGAACCAGTTTAAAGTACAGATTAGTGCCAAGAGCTACGCAGTTACCATTCTGGTTTGCTTTATTTTCAAACTGGCCACATGAAAGTGATGGTGTAGCCTCCCAGAAAACAACTAAACCCAGGTGTATTTCACCTGTGGACAGTCATTTTCAGGGGAATTCTGGCTCAGCAGCAAGGATGGCATCTGGTTTGAAATGCAATACTGCACGGGCCCTGGGCTCACACAGCAGAAAGGAGAGGCTGGTGCCTGCTCTCCCTGCGAGCGCTTCCTCTGCTGTACTTCCCTCATTTTAACAACACCTGGGACCAGCCTGACAGAAACCAAGGCTTGTGAAAGAGGAATAAAACTTACCACGGAACCCAGGAACACTACATGCAGTGAGGAAGCAGCAGATATAAAACGTGAGGAGGGAAAAGCCTTAGGAAGCAAACAGATCTCTTGGAAAATGGGGAGGAGAGCTACAGTGGCTTGAGTGGGTATTTACGAACCACTGTTGTGTTCAGCTCAGACAACACCATTCTCTGAGCACTGAGAGAGGATTATAATCCATCTATATTATTCCTGCTCAGCTGTTTACTCTACCAGATGGGAAAATCTGCATCCAAACAGCAGAAACATGAGTATTATCACTGCCTTATAAAAAGTCTTGTCTCACAAGCTTAATTAGGCTTATTCCCACCACAAAATAAATTTAGTACTTGAGTTTACATGATTTCTTTTGTAGATGCAGCATTTCTGTTAACCTTTACACAGTATGACATACAAAGACAAGTGCTTGTGTTCTGTAGAGTGTTTTTAGAGATTACAAAAGTGTTGAGTGCCTTGAAATTTATGAACTAACTTCCACCCAAAAATACTTCAGTAGTGTAGTCAAAAGGTTAGTCAAAACTGGCTTTAAAATTCCCAGTTATGAAAAATCACGACTTATGCAAAGCAAAGCTTTTCCAATGTATCATCTATTTTGACTGAAATATAGTCCAAATCTTGAATATAAAATCTAACATGTTTCTATTTGAAACACTGGGAGTTTATCAATATGTTATTCCTCAGTGGCCTTGTAAGATGCAATGATTTTTAAGATGCTTCTATTCTACTACTCTGCTGCTGTCTGTGGAACAGGAGAAAAAGATAAAACCAGGCAACTGGGAAAAAAACCATAACCATTCTTGTAACTTGACATACCTGTAGATCCTCTTTAGTTTGATATTGAAATTATTAAAAAGCAGGCATTATATTTAATCAGAGCCATTATGATTCAACATTTAAGGGACATGTTTGGGCCACATTACTACAGAAGTATCAAGTTCTTTGGCAATGACGATTCTGATGCCTGCAAGGCAAACACCTATGTGTTGTTATAAGCTAAAATTACTTCAAAGAGGTCACTGATGTTTCCTCAAATGGTAAAAGCTACCACTTAAAATGAAACTCTAACAAAGAAGTTCCCATTATGCAGCACCTGCAATGCTTGGTCTGCCTTCACCTAATACAAAACACAGTAACTGCAAATGCTTACTCATTTGAAAGAGAGAGGCTCTCACACCATGTTGATTCCAGCTATCCCAGAAAACAGTACTCAGAGCCGACTATTTCAGCCCTGAGAAATGTGGCATAACTGACAGTTAACAGAAAGAAGCTTGACTGAAAAAAGCTGTAGATTTGTAGATGATCTTAGGAGAATCAGTCCAGTCCAGAAGCATAGTTCACATAGCATCGAAATTCATTGGCTAAATTTCGTGAGTGCTTTGGAATAAACTTGCACATCTTCACACCAAGTTGCTTTGCTGCCTCTTCCTCCATGACTGCACCTGCAGCAAAAATAATTGGTATTAAATAAGAAAAAACAGTAACAGAACATTTGAACTTTTTAAATAGCTCCTCCCAAATGCATACATAGAGAGCCTGGTTTTTTTTAAGGAAGGCAGGCTTAAAGCAACTACACTCTCAGCCTTCCTTAACAACAGAATCTGTTGGGAAACTTAAAGTAAATCTAGAAGAATGGAAGACATTCCAAGGAAACGAATGTCCAAGAAATTTCATAAAACTAAGTAGAGAGCATCAGTGCCCTTTTTACAGAAACCAAACTTGAACTCAGTCTTCTTGCTACATTCCAAAGAAGTTAAATGGTAGGGAGCTGTGGGAAATGCAAACAGATTACATCTACTCTTTCACTTACATAAACTACAGAGTGATATTTGCAAGCTACACACTGAGAAATCACTGCTTTGAGCAGTAAACTGAAGGACCACTTATCCATTCTAGGGAAAAACTTCTGAGAACCACCCTTGTGTGTGACTGTCATGTGCACTTAAACCAAGGAGCAGGCTTTCTATGGCCACATTATTTTAATTTTTCTTTATTTTGCCTGCTTGGTTGCCTTCCCTCAAATTGTACATACAGAGAGGTTTTGACCTTTGCTTTTTGGAAAGGTTTCCTGGATGTCTTCAGATAACAATATAGTAATAACAAAACAGTTTAAGAAAAGCCATGACTTGGGTAGACACACATCACTTCTCAAAACGGCAAGTGCACCCTCCTAAAGAAGGACCCACAAGTACAGATATCTAGTTATCTGCTTTCTGCTTTTATCACTGCTTTTTAATTCCTGCTGCTGTACTTCAGTGCCTAAGACATAAACAATAACTTGCACCTATGTTTGCCATTCCCAGATTTCAATCATTGCAATTATAGAGAGTGGCCATTCTACAAGAAAAATTATATTTCTGGAATTTTGCTGGACGGTAATTGCTCAAAAATTTAGTAAAATTCATAATGCCATAGGAAAAAAGTACTGACTTGAACTATTAAAACCCACTTCTGTTTAAAATAAAGGTTGAACTCAAGTACTCAAATAAAAAGCTTAGGATACATATTCCTCCTTAAATTGATGATAATTCAGCATTATTGAGTTAGTATTTGTCTCATGTAAGTTTGTCATTAGAAAGAGAGAAAATAGCTACTTAAGGGGACCTAATATTTTTGGTAGTTATACCTGTGCAAAGTAGAATCTTTCCTTTTGTTAGGTATTTGATGGTTTCTGCAGTCTTTTGAAGACATTCCTCAGACAGATAGGGTGGATCTGCTATTACGATGTCAAAACTGTGTGGCAGGAGACTTTCAGGTAAGTCCAAAGGGTGGTTGTAATCATAGAAGATAAATTCTTCTCCATACACAGAAAACCTTCTGTCATACTCCAGTATACACACGGAAAAATCCTCACCATCCTGTTCTTTCAGTTTCTGGTACACACTTGGTGCACTAACACATGCTATCCTGAAAAAACACACAACAACTTGAAATTGTAATTTTAAAAGGCAAACAACAGCAACAAAACTCTATAGCAGTCCTCAGAGAGGCTTTGGGAAAACATTTTAAACATTAGTCCCAAAAACGTAAAGTATTCTTCCTCCATTCTAACAATTAACTACTTTAGTAACAAAGTCTTAAGTATGAAAGTCATTATCTGTTGAACCTCATGCTACATAAAGATCTTAACTACAGAGAAAGTCTTGTTTCAGAAAAGCAAGGAAGTACACTCAAAAAATGAAAAATTACTGTTTATAGAAGTAGGAAGAAAACCAAGTTTTTTCCATCTGTTCTACAGAAACATAATATAAAAACTAAGAACATAATTACAAGTCAATAATGTGCTCTGAAGCACTTTGTATTTCTCAAAAAATTAAAAAGATTTACGGTAAACTTTTACAAGGCACAGCCTACAACATTCAATGAAATGATAAATAGGAAGATCAGTATAAATTATTAACCAAATAACATCAAAGCAGTTCTGCAGTATCTCGGTTGAACAAAACTGAAGTACAATGAGTAATGAATTAAACTGCATGCTCTTGTCTACACAGCAGAAACAAAATATTTGCAGAGAAGACATGTTAAATCTACAATACAATTATTAAAACCTACCTGCCACCTTTCCCAGCTGCCAGAATTGCTTCCTTAGCCAGGCATGATGCAGTTTCGTCACTGTACCAAAACTGGCTCAGTTGCTGAGAAATATAATGCACAATTACAAACAACATCAAATCTTCTGGCTGTGCTATGCAGAGTTATGTGTGGTGAGTCATAACTGAAGAAAACCACAATCCATAGCAACTTCTCAGTTCACAACCTGTAAAGCTGGAAAGGTGAGTGTTTTCCTGACAGTCTTCCTACTTCTGTAGTCTAGTGATATGCAGCAGGTACCTTACGCTCTGTGTTTCCAAAGCATGAACTGCAGTATCAGGAAAACCAAGAAATCCAAACCACTGACAAAGTATTTCAAAGCCAGTGTGCAGATGCACATTATTTATGTGCTCTTAAATTGAGTTCCTTCAGCAGACAAGGAAAAAGGACCTTGAAAAGTGACAGTATGGGAAGAAAGAAATGGATAAGAAAGCTAAATCAGAATGGATCAGAAAAAGGAAGACCAAAAAAACCCAACCCAGAGAAAAATCAGAAATCAGTCTGTCACAAATAAGAACAAGCAGCAAAACAGCCATCCACAAAAATAAAGAAATAAAATACACACACACACAAAAAATAGATGTGAAAGGAAAGATCACTTGGTCTTATTACACTATGTTTGTCTCAGACTCAGGGAAGAGTCTTTACTACTATCACATGCCAGGCTAGAGTTAAAATTTCCAGAAGGGACAGATGCTTCTGTTAGCAGCTTTATTCCCTCTCCATGTACTTTCAGTTTGCACCCTCCATGCACATGTGGAGCAAACAATGATATCCAGATTTAATACTAAAGCAAATCTCCTTAGAGTGTTGCCATCCATTAATAGGAACATCTCGAGTGTTCCCTTCTTTAATTTCATTATCCAGCCACAAAAGACACTCGGTCAGGGCTATTCCTCTATCTGTGCTTCATTCACTGAAATTTATCTTTTCTTACCCAGTCTTCTTCTATTGAGCCAATGGAATATTGATTAAACCCTTGGGAGGTCTTCATGCCCTCTCTCTGCTGCTGTTCCAAATAGAACTCCTGGAGGGCAGCCAATGTATGGGATGAAAGCTGGGGAATGTCATCATCATCATCCATTTTCTTAGATATCAACAAGAAAAAAGAAATTAATTAAATTAACCCTTTTCAATGGTGAATGTTTTTTAAAACAGCATAATCCTGTGAGGTAAAACAACTTCCACCAAGAATGCAGCTAACTAGGAAAACCTCCTAACAAAAGAAAACTTATACCCTCTACTTAAGCGCTCTTAAATCAGTGAGAGGCCAATTGGAAATAACAAGTCTCCACAGAGAATTCAGGAAGAGCAGCAACACTGTTCCCTTTCTATACAACATGGATTTGGCTTGTGTTCTTACAGGGAAGTTGACATTACAGCTCTTGGTTTCCCGTGGATCTGGAAAATCCTATAGAAATTATTCCCTTCCTTCCTAGAAATAATGATAGCTATTAGTCATTCCTTCCCATGTTCAAAAGCCACACAATTTTGACTCCCAATGAAGTAAACTAGCATTCTAGCTCAGCATCACCTGGTTTTAACTTCCATGCCATAAAAAGATTCCTCTAAATGCCACAAACCTACAAGAAAAAAAAAAAAAAAAAAAAAAAAAGGCAGCAAAAAACCCCCAAAAAAAAAAAAAGAGGCAGTCAAGAACCTCCAAAAAGACACGGTATGTACCAATGGAAAAGTACAGCCGTTTTCAGAAAGCTGCTGAGTGGGCTCTGCCAGGCAGCACAGCACCCTCTCCCAGGGAACG
The DNA here is from genome assembly GCA_013399945.1 of Ploceus nigricollis. Taxonomy (NCBI): domain Eukaryota; kingdom Metazoa; phylum Chordata; class Aves; order Passeriformes; family Ploceidae; genus Ploceus; species Ploceus nigricollis. Next base: position 872,238 of record VXBC01006765.1, on the reverse strand, counting down.
GTGCCACCTCGTGGAACGGAGGTCCCGGAAAGTACTCAGCAAGTGAAAAGAACTGGAGAAAACTAAGAAAGATTCTTCTCTCAAGAAACCCATTTTCCCTGCATCCAGCCTAAGGATCAGCACACGAGCAATGCCTTTAACAGAGCCTGGAGACAGGGATATGCCCGCATGATGCAGATGTCACTGAGAGCCACCGGCCACCTGAACAGTGAGTGAACATTTTGAATCATTTCAAGTGGAGCTGCTCATGGCTTTTCTTCTCCTCATTCCCTGAATTACAAGGAGAGCTGCAGAACTGGCAGTCTCCTCCCCTTTCACCCTTTCCTTCTGCTCTAACAGAGCTTTCAAGATGAAGTTTCCTTAAATAGTTTCCTCCTGCTTGCTGGAAAAATGGTACCTTACCCTGGCACTGGGAGATAACTGTGACACAGTACACACCGAAGGAAAGCTCTTATCTGCAAAACCTGGCTTTTCCAGAGTATAATTTACTGACTTGCTGGCTTCTCAGGCCAGACTGGCCAAACAGGGAATTGTTCACAGCCCAAAGATCCTATGGCATCAGCCTCATGCAAGAGAATTGTGGAGTCAAGCTACCTAGTAAAACCAAAATCATTCTTTTCCCCCTAGTTTTTCATTGAACAAAACACAAATGCTTTAACAATGTTTACATTATTAAATTATGTATTATTTAAAGTATTTATTATAGAAATGACTGTATGTCCAGACAGATAACACAGTTTCTAGCCACAATGCTCTAACAATACACAACACTATGACCCATTTTAGGTCCTACACAACAATTAATTTTTGTTAGGACATGGTAGAAATTTACAATCACTCCTTTACTCACAACATTTTTTTTTATTAGCTGAATGATACATACAGTAATCTGGTCTGCTATTACCCCCTAAGCAAGAACACAACCACGCTCTGACTCTAAGAAACTGAAACAGGTGGAAAGCTTCAGTTTTTAACTCAAAAGTTGAAATTTTTTGATTTTCTGTTCAGTGAACCCATATTAGCATTTGCAAATGCCCATTAATTGAAACCCTCACAGATAAAGATGCTGCTGAAGAATTTGCCATTGGTTCAGAAGATAAAAAGGCATACTGCCATAGACATCTTTTATCTATTAATAATTTTTTAGTTGATTTTTTTATACTCTTCCTTTTGGTTTGTAAATGAAAGCCTTAGGAACCAAGAAGTAATTAACTGTGAGGTTTTGCAAGGAGAAGTAACTCAGAACATGTGGTAGAAATATTACATACAGCTATTATAAATGCCTCCAAAATTCAATATATTTTTCTGAATGTATATACTGACTCAGGTTATTAGCATAAAGACATTCTCATGCTTAAGAACTACATCTGAAAACTTGTAAAGTGAGTTTGTGTACAAGACTTGTAAATTCCTCCAAGGGAGACGGTTCTACTGTTTGAAATCCCTTCATTATCCCTTCCAGAAAGTTCACAGCTCTCAAGTCCAGAAGCAACCCTGAAAGTTCTGCGGGAGGATGGGCAGAAGCACAGAAACCCACAGTGCCCCTGGCACTTAGGGAGTGGTTACACTCTTAGGTCCCAAGGCCTGTTAGGCCCCAGCTGACCAATCCCTGCTCGCCCCAGGCCCGGGGTCCCTCCACATGCAGACCATGCTCTGTCCTCACACAGACACTCTCTGAAAGCCACGCAGGGGAACTCAGATATCCAAGAACAGCTCAAGAACACCATGTAAGGTTTAGAAAATAAGACTCATGGTGAAGTCAAAGTTCACCTAAAGGAAAACACCAGAAAAGGAGGTAAGCTCCCTCAGATAGAGTGGAACACGAACAGGCAGGGCTGTGTTCATAGGGTAAAATGGCAAATTTGAATGCTACTGGTCCCTAAAGGGCCAGATCTACCCATAAAACAGGAAAAATGAGGTGACGAATTACACCATGTGGGCTGCAGTGCAGCAGGTAGGATGAAGGGGGTGGATGTCCCTGCAGATTCCTTAGTCCCTTCCCCTGTGCACAGCTCAATCTCTCTCTTATTAGCTGAGGCACTGTTCAGGCAAATGTCATCACTACAGAGTGAAAGCTCTCCAAAGAAAACAAAAAATAAATTAAGAGAGATAAGAGCAGCACAGGAGACTCCAAGGCCTTGTCCACACAAGAATGTTGTATGTCTTTAACAATAGTTTCTGGCGGTCATGTATGAAAAGTCTATTTTTATATAGCCAAATTCTAAAACAGAGAGAAAAATACTCAAAGTTAAAAGAAACACTATAGAAAAATTAAGTCTTTGGTCCCCAGTACATTTATTTCACCTGTAGTTATGAGCACGTGGAGAACAGGTGATAAGAAAACATTAGGAAAGACTGCTAAAAGGCCATGGAATAGAAATACATCTGGAAAGACATGCTGCTCACCACTGGGAAGGAGGAAGAAAAGGACAGTGTTAGCCCTTTAGATCTTTTCCCAAGAATATAAAAAGCACATGTGCAACTTCAGAAAAGATCGTATTCTAAGAGTAACCTTGATCAAAAGACAGAGAGCATGAAATGGAGTTAAATCCAGTTGTCTGCGTTTTTTTCCAAGCTGCCCAACTCAGTCTTTGAGGCAAGCAGCTCATCATCCACAGTGTTTGTAGCACACACCGAAAAAAGCTGGCCAGTGGTGTGCAACAGTAATGAAAATCACCTGGAAGGGGCTGCAACCACCTGCCTGGAGGTAGAGAAGTCCTGGTCTGATAGGACTGGAAAGCTACTAAATGTTTGGACTTGTGCCCTGATACCTCAAAAGCCGGAATTCCACAATGCGTCAAAGTCACACAGAAAGTTCACAGAAGAGAGGCTCTCAGAGGATTACCAAATACACAGAAACTGCACTGGATTAACAAAGTAAAGTCAGGAGGCCTGGTGGCTACTTCAAGCAAAAGGAAAATATGGTATGTGCCACGGAGGGCGCGCAGGCAGGGCTCGGGATCGCCAGTCCCTCCTACACGTGGCTGAGGGGACACGGACGGCTCCCGGAGAAGGCCCTTTCCTGCTGTCCCTTCTCCGTTGTATCGCTTCGAGGGCACCCTGCAGTCACACAGAACCCCCGGNGGAGCTCCCGGCCCCGCCCCGTCCGGCCCGGCCGCGAGCGCGCCCGGGAGCGGCGTGTGTGCCGGGATGTGTGAGGGGAACGGGAGCCTCAGCTGGGGGCCGAGACAGCCTCCGGCAGCCGGCCTGCCAGACTCGGAGAGCACAGGCATCCCTCGAGTCAGATGGCAAGTGTTCAGAAGCCGCCAGCTTCTGGATTGCACCGCAGCCCGGCGCCCCAGACTGGTTTTCTACACCTGGCTCTCCTGTCCAGGGTTTCCATTTCTATTCACCATTAGCAGGCTGGAACAAGTTCCCTTTCTTGCATACAAACGGAAGTTGAGCCGATTCTTAGATGCTTTCAAAAGATAGCAAGTTTTTAAATACCTTCCTTGTTTCACTTAATAAAATCATAGAATGGTTTGGGTTGCAAGGGACCTTAAAGACTACCTAGTTTCAACCCCACTGCCATGGGCAGGAACACCTTCCACTATCCCAGGTTGCTTCAAGCCCCATCCAACCTGGCTTTGAACACTTTCAGGGATCATCCACATCTTCTCTGGGCAACCTGTTCCAGTGCCTCACCACTGTCAGAGAAAAGAATTTCTTTCTAATATCTCATCTAAACATACTTGCTTTCAGTTTGAAGCCATTCCCCCTTGTCCTGTCACTATATACCCATGTAAAAAGTTTCTCTCAATCATTTTTGTAGGCTCCCTTCAGGTACTGGAAGACCTCAGTTAGGTCACCCCAAATCCTTCTCTTTTCCAGGCCGAACAATCCCAATTTTCTTAACCGTCCCTCATGTGAGAGGTATTCCCTGCCCCCAATCATCCTGGTGTCCCTCCGTGGGACTTGCTCCGACAGGGCAATGTCCTTGTACTGGGGACCCCAGAGCTGGAAGCAGTATTCCAGGTGGGGGTCTCACTAAAGCAGAGGGGAAAAATTTAATTCACTGTATCTTTCCCTTTGGTCCTAAAAACTTCCCATTTTCCTATTTCTCATGTATAGGCACAACATGCTCTTCTGGCACCTCTCATGATCTCACTGCCCCAAGACAAAAAGCTCACCCATTTTTCTCATTCTTTCTTTATAAAGTCTGATGTTTGTAAAAGTCATGTGCATAGTGTTGTCTCTCTGTCACTCAATGACTCTCCTAGAATCCAACTCATAGGAGGTTGCCCATCAGATTATTTATCCCAACAGCAGACTCTCCTCATCTTCTTCAGAGCAAGAAGTTGTATCAGCAGTGAGCTGAGTAAGAAACTACTGTTTTACCTACAACCTGCTCAGTCTTCATCTCCCACAACATTTCACTGTGGCTGAACAGAAAGTCATGGGCTCAGCACTGGGCATTAATGAACAGAGCAGAACAATTGCTTTGGAAGACAGAATTACTAAATTAATGATAAAATATTTTTGCAGCACAGCTTACATAAGCAGCAGAGAATCAAATTTTCTTGCCACCACAGGATATGGGGATAAGCTGATTTTTCCTTTCCTTAACCTCTCTCATGTGGAAACAAAGCTTTTCATGACACTAGAGAACTGTGGGCATTTTCATTGTGATTAAAAGACTTCTTTGCAGTCTGGATCTGGCATTCAGTGCATTACCCACTTTGTCTTTGAAAGTTCTTGCCAAAAATGTCTTCATCCCAGCATGGAAGATTGTCACATATGGAGGGCATCCATATCTATCCATGCTACCACCACTGCTGTAATTTAAAACAAACAAACCAACCCCTTTTCCCTGCATTGTGGAAAGTGACAATTGTCTTGATACTGATACCTGTATAGCATTACTGAGTGCAGCAAGAAATGCTGTTTAGGTACTGCAGTGAAGTGACACTTCAGTAATTTCCCTATTTCATGCATGTTTGTAAGGCATTTTACAAGAAAAACATTCTGCACAGGACTGATAATGAAAGTAGAAATGAGACTGGGATGACACACGCTCTCAGTCCAGGTTTCCCAGAGCAGCAGACTGCCCCCTGGTAAGCAATTCCTCCTCACCAGAAAGGTTAGACAGATCACATAATGGCACATGGCTGTGTGGGGGCTTGGCGGTGGGCTGACAGGGTGACATTATTTAGGTTATGATATCAGATACTACTTGGCAGCAAACACAGTCCTTGCTTGAATCCTGTTACAAGACAATTCTAGAAGCAAAGCTCCGAAGGAGCTCAAGTGACCCTGTAGGAAGGAAAAAACCAGGTTATCTCTGGCTGCAATTTCTTTGGGATGCGATGACAAATGAATCACAAACACAGGAATAGCTGTAAAGTGCACCCTGAAAGAAATTTCTTATTAGTAATTGGATTTTATTGTTCCCTTGTACTGTTTGCAGACAGATATTTCCAGTTAAGCTATCTCCCCTGTCCTTTCACTGACAGACCCATGTCACACAGCAGTGATACTAGTGTCCTTGAGAGAAACCTGATGATATAGATCACTGCCTCTTCACTAATGCATTTGCTAGATCAGAAACAGTGCTTAAAAACACAGTTCTATCCTGGAAAGCAATAGCAACTTGTTACTCACAAGGCATTTCTGTTTTGGGGTTTGAGTTTTTTTTTTTTACTCTATTGTATTTTTTTTCTACTAATGAAATTCTAGTTTTGTTCTCACTGTAGCACAAGCTGTAGCCATATGGAAAAGTATAATTAGGTTTAATTAAGATGAAAATAGATTATTAAATTATAATTGTAGAATCTTTCCTGTTGCCATTAAGTCTAAAAAACTTCTATTAACTTTTTTCCAAAAAAACCCCAAAAACCCACACTAAAAAAACCCCTCAACGTGCTTAGAGCTGGCAAACCAACTGCACATTGATTTGGAAGGCAGTGAAGCATGCAATGCTTTACAACCATACAAGGATTATTTCTAGTTAATAACATAATCCTACTTGTGATGATGGAAAACAGCGAAATGAAAATATTCTACTTAGAAAACAACCTGCACCACCTCCTCTTTGTAAGCAAAGCTTGCTGCACGTTTACTTTCACTCCCAAGCTGTTTCCCCTAAAGATGGAGAATCAAATGTGTGTTGGAGCCCCGTGGGGTACCTGTGTGGGCCAGGTGCACCACAGCTTCCCAAGACCTTGTGGCACAATGGAAGAACAGACTATCAGTCAGCCTCTTCAAAGCTTGCAGTCACTCCTTGAATTCAAGTACAGAAGTAAGCATTCATCTGTAGGTAGTTCATGGAGTCCCAATTCTTTCTCTATGTTTCTAAGACAGAAATCTTAGAAACATGACAGTGATACAGGATCCCCGCAACTTCTTTATATTTTGACAGGCTTTGTGCATTCCTTGGAAGTGATTCAGGATCCACAGAGGGCTACAGCTTTCAGACAGAAAAATGCTCTACACAGGTGACCACTAGTCACTTAATACCACCTAGTGGTATTGACATTTTAAACAGACTTTACAAGTATTTGAAAAAAGAAAACCCATCCAACCCTTCAACAGAATTACCAGTATCTATACTTCTGTACATTTTCACATCCCCATAGATTTTACCATGGCTTCTGATTTACACAGTTCTCTCAAAAAATGTCCCGAGATACACGGTAACATCCAACCTTCATAGCATTATCTGGCCCCAAAGCCTTTGTCAAGCCTTTTGCTTTTTCCCCCCCCAAAAGATGTAATCACTCTGCCATCACAAGAAGCAGGAAGGAAAATATATAAAATATATTTAGCAAAACCAGTAAAATTAAAGTGGAACAGAAAATGCAGTCAAGTAGCAAACATGTACAGCAGCAGATTTTACAGTTTTTCCTACACATACCTCTGCACTTATTTCACACACGCTCTTTAAGGAGAAGGAAGAAAATAGAAATCAGATAGTGTTCTGAAAGAAAACATTTCTTTTCCTGAACAGTAAATGGGGTTTATTACTGCTTTCTGCTTTTGAAACTCCAATTCAGACTATATATATATACCTCTAAGAAAAATAAGAGAAGGACACCCTTTTCTCTGTCCCTAAAGCAAAATTACACTGTCCTCCTTTTACAAACTATACTGGTATCTTAAATAGTTACACTCGCAGGATCTAGTCATTATCTGGCCATCTTAAGAGATGTAGGTAACAAACATTTTAACCAAGATACAAAACAGGTATCCAATTTTTCCAGCTTTCCTGAGGCTGAGTGAATTGTTTAAATACATGTGCGCTTATCAAAATCCATGTTACAGTACATTTTAACAGTAGTTTGTTAAGAAATCATGAAAGTGCATAACAGCCTAAAAGCAGGCAAAAAGTACTTCAGAAGAACAGTCTTTCCTTAAAGTGGCAGAAGAATATAAGCCTTCCCCAAAGTAGTGTTGATCTTGTGATCTTGTCTAGTGAGGACATCAGTGATCTTCCTAGAGATTCCACAGTGTGGTGGTGGGCTTTTGGCTTTGGGGCTTTTTTTTGTGAGTTACAACAATCGTTTCAATGAACAAAAGACCATTCGTAGTATTGGTGCAGTTCCAAAACTAAAGCAAATGTCCTGACAGCTTATTAAACCAAGTTACCAGTGAGGCTTTCAAATCAATACTTGTGTTGGAGTCTAGCGATGACTTTCATTCAGGGAACACCAAACACAGAGACGGGAAGCAGTTTGAATATGCCACAATCCTAAACTGCAGCATCCAAACCAGTAAGTTAAAGCAAATCAAACATATTTGTCTTTACAACCATTAACAGTAGGCCAGTCAGAGAGAGGAATAAAAAGGGAAGTACATCACACCCACAGCTTTGCTTTAACTTGTAAAGGCAACAGCGTGTCAGGAAAATCAAATCCGATACCATCTAATAGATGTTAAAGTGAAAACAACTGTTCCACAAGATTCAAATATAGGCAGCAGAAAAACTCATAATGAATTATGTATCCGTCACAGTGGGTAGCTTCTTTGCTCTCTTTGGATATATAGATTTGTCTGGAATGTTTTCTAAAATAAAGAGGAATTTATTATTTAATTAACAAAACTTACATTGATAGTATCGCATTTCATTTCAGAATTCCAAAACAGTACTCTTTCCCCCAACAAACTTGTTGATAAAATGGCAGGCTTTTGCTAATCCCTTTCAAGATGTCATGTTAAAGATTACGGAATTACACTTGTAGATTGATCTATTTTTCTTTTTCTGGATAAGATTGTGAAGTTATCACTTTCTTCTCCTCCTCCTTCCCTCTTCCAGTTCATGTACAACCTGCTCCTCGGTTGGCTGTCCAGACAAATTCCACTTGGAGGGTTGCGCTTTTGTACTTTTCTGCTTCTAAGACATGGCAAATCACTGAACGAAAAAATCCACCACCAACTCCACCACTCACAACTGAAGCCAATATAAGTTTCAAAAAGGCAAAATTGATGGGGTTTGTGTATACTTAGACAAACAAGTGTGAATAAAAGCTTTGTACCCAAATCGTTCAAGTTTATTCCAGGACTCATATTTAAGGTAAGCAGAATAGTTCAATTTTCTACATGAAAGGCTCTTGGATACGCTGCTGTTAGTCTTACCAATTGCTTTCAGGAATTTCCTCAAAATTACCTTAAATGTTTCTGTCCCGCCCCAAAATATTCACTGAACGAAATCATGCTAATATAAATATATAACCGCATAATCTTACTTTTGAAACCAGTAAAATTCTAGTGATACATACAGCCAAGATAGATAGCAAGCTGTCACTACCCTAGTAGTTGCGTAGTTTTACTTTCAGGATTTGTGAAGCTTTTTTTTTTCCTTTTTTTAAATGATGTGAGTGCATGGAAGTAAGAGGAGGACACTAGAAAATAGCTGTAGTTTATTTAAATGTAATTGTATTATAGCACATTAGGAACTGCTGCCTGTAACTGAACTTTTCTGATATCCATGAAGTAACATGCTGTTAGATGTTCCTTACATAGGAACAGACTATGAGCTTGGAGAGTATTTCTGTGCCAGATACCATCATAAAAACTGTTTAGATTAAATACACACACACATACACACACACACAAATTAAAGACCCAGAAATCAGTATTCCTTTTGAGTAGACAAATGCCACCAATAATAGTGACCTGAAAAGTCACTTTAAAACTCCTCTTGGAAGATGGGGGAAAGGATTAATCTGATTATATATTCACAGTCATTTCTGGTAATTGCAGTCCAGTGTGAGATACTGCTATTGCACCCCTAATCGCACTTTTTTCTGTCGATGGACAAACTCATGCCGTAAGTGCTGATGTAAACTAAAGTTACTCCACCAACTTTTAACCTAATTACTGTGCATTCACTGTAGCCAAAGAGCAAAAGGTGTAGCCTAAGGTTTCATAACGTTGCTATTTATGTTTCCACTGTCAGGAAGTATAACAAATGCATTTTCAGGGATTCAACACAGGTGAGATTTTAGAAAAATATTAAACAAGAATACACACAAATCACACATGGCCAAAACAAAATTAAAAAAGTCTTTAGTGGAAAACAATTTTATCCTCTTCCTGCTTATGGATCTTAAAAATACACAAAGTGATCATTTCAAAATTGAAAATTCAGTCATGATAAGGCTTGATTAGACAGCCATTTCCCAAGTCTTATTGCAATAAAATGTGAAATACTTCTATGCAACTTCATATCTTCAACTGTACAGATAAAACAATACTTGAAATCAACTAGCACTTCAATCCCTGTGTTTTTAATATATGAACTCAACACAGTATTGAATGACACATTTAAAATATTTACACACTTGACCAACAGCAGTACTAGCATTTATTGCCTTAAAACTGCATGTTCACTGCATGGAGGTTTCTTATTTTGCACAAAGAGAACAAATAATATCGGTATTTTTTTTCCTAATTAAAAACTCCAGAATGGTTTAACGGGAGATTGAAATGTGTGGTGAATACTATTAGAGAGGTTTTTATCAATTTCAAGTATCAAGCTGTAACAGACTGGAAAAATTATATGGGTAGTAGTATCTTCCTCTTGAGGTTGGAAGGGCCTCCCAAATCTGCTTAAGAGCAGCTTAAAAGGACAGGAAAAGCAGGGTAGGGAATGGGAAGAAATGAAAAAGCAGAATCAATTTTAATTCACTGAAGAGAAGGGAAAGCCAGTGGTATTTTACTTCTCAGTTTCTAGGGCCCCAAGAAATCTCATACTGAAAAAAGGGCTTTATAAGATAGCTGAGAGTTTGAGGCTCTAGAGCAAAACAGACTTCATGATTTGCTTCATGATCAGTGCTAGAAAACATTAATCTAATTTACTGAAAACAGAACACAAGCTACTCAAATGCAAATTTACCGGGGGGCAGGGGAGCAGGGCTGGCTCTTTAAATTTTAATTGTTATCATTAGGCTTTGGTTATACTTAGTGACTGGAACAGACATGGGAGAAACGTGTGGTATTTGTTCCTTGCAGAAAAATGTAAAAAAACCCAAAAGTAAACCAAACAATAAACCCTACCACCACAAGCAGCACTTGTCACAAGCAGAGGCACCAAAGCCTGAATAACCAGTAACTGTCCTCTCTCTTCAAAGATCAGAACTGAGGCACACTGGTGGGGAATCTCACCTTATATAAGAAGAAGCCACCATTTCAATCGGCTGTAATTGAAATAATGACAATTCACAGCAAGCATTACTGTACTGCAGTAGATCAGTCCTGGGAATACTGCACCACTGCTGCCTCTACTGGGTTTTACCATTATGAAAATCTTCTGTTTTCATTACAGTAAATCTTACACCTCACAAAACTAAAATTAAAGTATATAATATTTACATAGCCTCTCAGATCCTCAATGCATTTTATAGGCATAAGCTAATCCTCACAACATCCCTGTGAGGTAGGTAGGTGTTAACGCTATTTTAACAACAACACAGTTCTAGTGACTTGCCAATGGCCACAGAGGATCCTGTGGAAAAACATTACAAAATTAGAGGAGCCTGGCTCCTACTCCTGCGCTTATATTCATCAAGCTACTTCCATAAAAAACCCCACCCTTCTTATGTAATTACTTAACCAAACCTGAAATTACTTGAAGTGTTTTACAAGCAAAATGCTGCAAATTTGGCTTTTTTAAAATAGTTTTACAGATCACAAATTAGAATCTGCTTTCCCTTTCAAAGAACTAGATTTTAAATGGACAACTGACTGCTCTGAACAAGCTTATTTTCTAGAACTACATGGCTTAGATATAAAGGGATTTGCCCAGGTAAACCCTGGGGCTTTAATGAGTTCTACTCACTATGAAAGTGATGTCTCCAATTCAAACCCCTCTCTTTCAACTAGTAGGATTTGGACATGCTGAGAAAACAACTTTCTCATTCCTGAGAAAAAAGGTGAGCCCTTTACCATTAAATAGTGAAACACAAACCTCTGGGCAAAAAGTAGCAGATTCTGGCGGTAATTCAGTGAAGCTAATTAAGGCATAAATGCACATGAAAGTGGAAGTTTCATGCATCCACTCCACTCCTCCCTGTCCCTATGTATCTGTGCTTTCGACAAGGTCTTGAATTTTATGATTGAACTCGATGGTCATGCTTGTCAGCATTGAAAACTATAGGTTGAAAAAAATTATTATGCCAGCATTAGAACTAACTGTTACAATGGGGAAGGAGCTGGCAAAATGGAAAAGAAGCTAGTCTCCAAATGAAAACACTGGTCCAATAATCTGTTTCAGCAAGAAAAGTCTAGACAAATATATTGTAACAATATATCATGCAGCATTTATAACTTGGTTTGAATTGCCTTTTTTCTTCCTTCAAAAAAAACCAGGTGCATTTTTAGAACCATTATTCACTTTCCACAGTGAATGGAAAATTAATGCAATGATGCTATAAAACTTTCAGAACACTTATGTCAAGTCAGCTCTCAGTGTTCCCTACAGTCTGAGTCTTTCCTGTGGACCTCAGTGTGCTTTCACACCCTGATTTACAGCAACTGGATGTGTAGAAGATCACAGAAGATTCTTTTTTTCTATTTTTTTGGTAGGGATTCAGAAGTCAAATAGCTCAGGTAGAAGCAGTCACCAGGAGGAGGAATGAATGAACAGGACTTATTTCCAGAAGCCTTTGCAACTATTTCATGGATGTCACTAAGCAGAGACATCTTAGCATTGCTCTAAAAGAAATATTAAATGGCATGGAAAGATCCCTGTTGAATATATGAGAATGAAGGGAAAATTAAAAAACAGGAAAGTGTAACATCAAGCAGGAAATTACAAAAAAAACCCAAAACCCTTACTAGGACAGTTTTTCTTTAACATATAATATTATTTTAATACAAAGGGCAAAGGAATTTTTTAAACCACCTTTAAAACTAGTCTTTGAAAGTGGGTGTTCATACTTTAGCTAAAGTCTTCATACTCAAAAATGCTGTGTGTTTCTGCTTGTTACAACACAATGGGCCTGAAAAGAAAAATAATGAGTATGCACATTACTTTGCCCAGAATACAAACTCAATAAAAAAAACCATTCATCACAATATGCAAGAGATTTCAACCCTTTAAAGTTAATAAATATTTTTAAATAGTGAGCCAGTTTTAGGATTAATAAAACAATAGTGTCAGAGTTAGTTATAAAAGAAAGGATGACTGAGTGTATCAGTTACTCAGTCAGACCCAAACCATGGAATATTTGCTATGATCTCTTTGAAGACTTCGGTTTAGATACCTGACATCAGGCACATCATAACAAACCAGCAGCGCCTACTGGTGCTGATGTTCCCAGGCTTCAATGCCCTTCATCTGAAAAAAATGAGGTTTCAGAACTTCTGCCCCATCCAATGTACAAACTCAGAAAAACTCCAAAAGCAGTTTCAAAAACAGCAAACCTCAACTTAAAAATAAAAACTCAGCCATCACAACAGTTTGAAACAGAATGATCTGCCAGGATCACTGTATTTTGTGCAAGTGCACAGTCAAGAAATCCTTTAAACAAAAGCACTAGAGTTTAAAGAAAAAATTGAGAGCAATACCCCTGTTCTAAAATACTATGCAAGTTATCTTAGAAATAAAATACTATCTGGGAAGGTACACTATTAACTAAGAAGTTTTATGGTCATTTTGTAATGTGTAAATCTGCCCTTGCCCAGCTTTCACATAAATTAAAAGAGAAAAGTATAACAAAGAGATAGCATTTTTGGCCTTGTGGATCCATGCTTGAGACACTTACAGATTTAACTTACCAAAAAAAAAAAAGCCACCCACAAAAAAAACCCCACAAAAAACAAACAAACAAACAAACAAAAACCAAAACAAAAAACTGCCCAAAGACAAAAAATCCAATCAATCAAACAAAAAACCCCAACAAACCTTAGATCACTTATAGCACAGTATTAGAGATTTGTGTCTGTTGTGAGATTCTGGCTATTGTGACTAATTTTGAGATGAATAGCTGAAGAATGGCACAGAATTGCAAACATGAAGCTATACATAGCCATATAAAGGTGTATACCAGACTTTTTATATAAATTGTAAAAACATATGGGAAATATTTAACAGCATAATCTAGCAGAGATCTTAAACAGAAGGGCCCACTTCTCCCTCCGTGTATTTCCACAAAAATAATTTTACTAGACATGCAGCATTTGTGTTTGCTTCAGTTTCCTCTGGCTCATGACAGGAGACAAAGCAGGCCTTGCTTTCATATTCATGTGCTGCTCTCCCTTGTTGGTTCTATATACTCAGGACACTATATTCTGCTATGATAAAAGCTAAAGTGCTGATATAAAAAACCAAGCAAGAGCAGAGCAGTTGGGAGAGCTCTGCAGAAGTGGGACTAGATTCAGCAAAAAACAAAATCTCCTAGAGCAGAGACTTCCCAATTACCCTTCCCCATTGGAGTCAAACAGACATGCTTGAGTAAAAAGGTTTGATGCCCCTGTGCTAGCATAATTGTTTTAGCTAATGCCCAACTTTACAAAGTTTGCCAGTAATTCACACCTTTTGGGCTGTTATTGCTTAAGCAAACAGTTCAGTGTAGAAATACATTGCAATTGCATGCAACCCAAGTGAGAATCAAAACAGATACTGAAAGTAAAACTACACATGAACCTTGCATTAGACACTCATTCCAAAACAACACGTCAACATGAAGGGCTGCAACAGGTACACAGCAGCTCAGTGCCAACATCCTAAACCAACTCTCAAGAGTCAAATCTTGCCTTAAATTTCTTACCTAAAGTATATGAGCTTTTTTTTTTTCTTTTAAATTAAGGCAATGAAATGGCTACAGTTCCTAAAGTTCATCTTCAGGGAACAAAAATATACACCTTTTTTTTTCCTCTGAACTTTAGGCAGCAGAACATAATGTAAAAACCTGCATTGCATTAAACCTGCAATGTCAGGTTGATGTAGAAAAACAGAACTAAACACAAGTTAAAATACCATTTGGTTTTTCTTCCCCATTGGAACACAAACAAACTTTAAGAGAGGAAAAATAAAGCTTAAAATCAGCTAAACTGTTTAGAGCTTTATATGTATCTGCATCACACTCTAACATGATTTTGGGTAGAAAAGAAATCTGTATGTTTCCATGACCACTCATATTTTAAACCAGTACAGGGGGAAAGGCACTACATTTATTTCATTGTGCCCATATCTGTTTGCGCATAAATGGAAAAAAATTCAATTCAGATTTTCTGTTCATTCTCTTCCACACCCAAGTATGACAGACTGCAGCTAACACATAATAGCAGAAGCTGATTCAAAGTTGACCTCTCCTATTCCATGCTGTTATGTTCAGACTTCCAGGCTCTCTAGAATCTGAGATGGCTGCAAAGAACCCAGAGACAGGTACAAGATTTAGTCAGCATTCAGCATTTCTCAGTGCATTTTGCAGAAAGGGTCTAAATTAGGCATAGAGTTTTGTTGTTTATTTTACACAGAGAAGTCCACCAACATTTGCCATAAATTCTTCTAAACTCTTTAAGAAGGCCATCTTCTGCTTACGGTCCAGTGTAGGAGGAGTGCTGCTTGCAGTAAGCTTATTGAAGGCATCTGCTAACCGCTGGTAAATTACTGGATCTTGTTGAGTTGATAGCAATGTTTCAACTAACTCTGAATATTCAGCCTGTTAAACAAACATTAAAAAAAAAAAGAGAGAGATACAATATATACAACTTCTCTCATCAGGATAAGATGCAGAATAAAGGCTGGATAAAGGCACAGAAAACCATTAGTACCTCTTCACCTGTCCTCACAGCCTTTCACCTACCTCTAAATCAGATAAAATCCTTCATCCAGGCTGGGTATTTTGTAAAGTAAAGAAGTCTTCAAAGCAAGGTACAATGCTTTGCAGTGCTGAGTAAGATTACAATTTTAAGGCAAAGGGCCTTCTGGCTCTTCCTTAGCATAGGCTTATTCCTGCAAACTGGACTGTTTTTTCTTGATGCCTGTCCCATGTTCCATACCAACCATCTCCTCCCACAGGTTCTCCATTTTCTAGGGTTCCTTCCCTGGGACAGAGAGCTTAGATTCCTTTCTAAGAGTATCCTACTTATTCTCACGCTTATTTAGACAGAAACAAAAGACAAAGAAACATATCAAACATGACTAGAAGGACACTGCCAAGGGGCACACACCTGAAGCAAGTCCAAAGGGACTGAGCTCTGGGAGCACAGGTGAAGGACACAGGAGTCAGAATGGCAGTTCCCTCCATTCTACCCATGAGGGGTTGGGTGAGGGTAGACACAACAAGAATTTGCCACCTGGGGGTGGTATCACAGGGTCCTTTTCTCTTACATGTTCATGAGTTCCTCTTTGAGGGATAAGGGCTGCTAAGAAGAGAGAGGATGCATAGGACAAAGTGGCTTAGCAATGTCTTTGCCAAAGGCTTGCCAACCTGGCAGGAAGGGCTTTAAAGGGCTTGTTGAGGGATGGTGGTAACAACTTGTAGATAACAGACAGAGGCTGAGAGCACTAAGAGCACAAAGAAGTGTCATGGGTTTAAAAGTGCTCCTCAGAAAGGATGAAATAGGCTGAAAGGAGGCCAACCTGAAATGCCTGTGTCGAAGTGTGCTCAGCTTTGGAAACAGAAGGAGCTAGAGGTTCACGTGCAGGTTCAGAGCTGCAGGCACTGATATGTGGTGGGACATGTGGCATGACTGGAGTGTTCCAAGTGACAGGCGGAAGCTTGTTAGAGCTCTTCAGGGCAGAAGATGACAGAAGATTGACACTTCTGTGAAAAGGCAGCTCAAATTAAAGACGGTTTTCTACAGACTGGGCAGGAATCTAGTTGAGTGCTTAGGAATCATGATCAGAGGAGAAGCAGTAAAGATGACATCTTTTGGGGTGAGATCTCGTTACAAATCCCCAGAACAGGGCTTTTAGTCATCTTAAAGCAACTTGAGGAAGTTTCCAGATCAGACTTACAAGAGATTATCTCCCTGACATTTGCTCACATACCAGATGGGCTACTCAGGGGTGTGACCTTTCATCTGCTATTCACAGCTAGTAAGAGCTGGTCATGGATGTAATTAATGCCAGCCTTTCAATTATCATTAAATAGTGGAGTTAAGGATTCCCAGGAAAGCGAGGAAATAGGGCAGTCAAGTATAGAACCTGGACATCATGAGAGCAGATGTCACCTTCTTCAAGACTGGTGGGTGGGATCCTGTGGGAGTGAGCTCTGAAGACAAAAAGAGCTCAAGAAAGTTGACAGGTCCTAAGGACAATCTCTTCCAAGCACAAGAATGGTCTGTCCAGATACAAAGGAAAACAATAAGGACACTGATTCAGCTAAGCAGGGACTTAATGACTGAACTCCAGCACAAGGGAAATAGAACATGCAGGAAATAGAAACAGGATGAGCTAAAAAGGAGGAAAGCAGAAACATCATCTGGAGAAGAACAATGACAGAAAAATGACAGCTAAAGCTGAATTTAGCAAAGGACATCAAAGACAACAAAAGCAGCTTCTACCAGTACTTTAAGAGTAAAAAAAGGAACAGGGAAAATATGGGTTCTATTGCTGAATGGAATAGATGATTTAATGATAGTAGACAAGAGGTAAGGCTTGTCTTAAAATATAAGAAGTAATCAATGCTTTCTTTTGCCTTGGTCTTCACTGACAGGTTTTTCCAGACCTTTGTGATTAGAGATGGGGTCCAAGGAGGAGACAAACTATGCATAGTAAAGAGGATCAACCCAGGGATCTCTTGAGAAATCTTGATGCATGTAAGCTCATAAGACCTGATAGAATCTATCCAAGGGTTCAGAAGGCTGGCTCATGTCATTCATTACTGGCTGCTCTCTATCATCTTCAAATGACTAAGAAAATCATGAAGCAAGTACTCCTGGAAGTTATTTCTGGGGATGTGAAAGTCAAAGCACACAAGGGAATGGCCTGAAGTTGTGTCAGAGGAAGTTTACGTTGGGTATTAGGAAAAGGTTTTTCACCCAGAGGGTGGTTGGGCACTGGAACAGGCTCCCCAGGGAGTAGTCACAGCATGAAGACTGACTGAGTTCAAGAAGTGTTTTGACAATGCACTCAGGCACATGGTGTGATTCTTGGAGATGACCCTGTGCAGGGCAAGGAGTTGGACTCGATGATCCATATGGGTCCCTTCCAACTCAGCATATTCTGTGATTCTGAGAACAGGTAGTGCGGATTTACCCAGGGTAAATCATGATTTACCAACCTGTCTTCCTAGACAAAATGACTTACATCTATGGCTAAGATGAGTGCAGTGGATGCCTAAGGTAAGCAGGTCTTTAGCAGCTGTGTACTGCACCCTTGCAACCAAGCTAGGATTTTATTGTCTAAATGGGTGAACTACTACATGTGTAAAAACACACCTGTACTATCAGCCTATAAAGGATTGAGGCTAATGGTTCATGTTCCACCTGGAACCTGGTTGCAAGTGGCACTGAGAGCTCTCATCTGGACCATGTCCTTTTAAACATTTTAGTCAGTGACCTGGAGGAGGAGGGGAAATACACTCTTCTCAAGTCTGGGGATAAAACCAAACTAGGGAGCGCAGCCAGTGCATTCAAGGGCGGGACTGACATTTAGAGACACTCAGGCTGGAGCAGTGAGCTGACAGGAGAGTCATGAAACTCAGCAAGAACAAATGCAAAGACCTGCAGCTGAAACAGGCAGACCTCCTGAGGATGCCCCCTTTCAACCCAAATGATTCCATGATTTATCAGGTGCACAAGAAAAGAAACACTCTCCTTTAACAAATGACTTCTTTCCAGGGTGTGTCTGAATGCCATACCTGATGCAAACACACTAATGTGTAGAATGCTTCACCTGCTGCAGTTGTCATTTCTGTATTGTGCTTCTGAAGTACCAGCATATCAAAAACCATCTGAAATTGCAAAACAGAAGTATTTGTGTAAGTGTAAACTTAACTTTCCACTTTATCAACATTCACTGCTGAAGCTCATCTTCACTTCTGATAATAACAATGAACATTTATTACAAACATCCAAGGTTGCTGCTTGCTTTGTTGCCCCCATTTTTTATTTTTGGATTTAGGTACCAGAACTTTAGAAGCCAAGTCTTGGCTTAACAACATAAATTCACATCTCAAAGCACTGGAACCTGTTGTTGATTTATATCAACTGTTCTTCAGAGAAACATGACATCACTTGTATTTTTCTCCAAAAGCTGCATATATACTAGAGAAATAATGAAAAAAGCCTTTGTTCTTCCAGAATAAAACACAGAACTTTTCCTCAAATTTTGGAGATTCCTATAGCTCACAGAAAGTCAAACAGGGAACAGATTAGTAAAGAGGATTATTATAAATTTAAGTGGAAACTCAGAAATAAGGAATGAAACTATGTTAACTTATAGGATACATAAAGAGAAAATTATGCAAGTTTTTCATTCTCTCAGCTTGTCTAATGAAAGAATTTAATGAGCAATCCTCAGAAATCCCAGTCAGCTTGGTAAGAAAAGATGTCTTAAGTAAAACTGAAACCTATACAAAATCAGAAGACAAGCACACAGATTTCACAATTACTTTGTTGCCAGTTAATAGGAACCTGGTTGCTACCAGGTCACTCCAAAATTAATTAAATTGGATGGTCCTAAAAGTAAAGTACTGAATGTGATACTGAATCAAGAAACGCATAATTCATTAGATACACTGAATAAGTGACAGCATTTCCTTTCTAGTTCCCAACTATGCTCTTTTTCATGCCTTTTCTTTTAGTACTCTACCCAGCCTCCAGTTCACAGAATTCTGGAAGCCTTCTGTTCACAGCTTCACCAGTAACTGCTAAAATTGTCAATCTTGAGTGCAGAGCATGGATATAAAAATTTGCATTCTGAGAGGCTCATGTCTTTTGTTTACTGGCAATAATAGATGGGTTCCCTTTACACCTCCATCCTCTTTTGTACTCTGGTCTGATATCTTCAGTTCTTCATGCCCTCTTTCTTCTTAAACTGCCACTTTTTTTTTNTTTTTTTTTTTTTTTAGGTAACAGGCTGTTTCTTACTATATGTATTATCCTGATTAACCTGGATATGATCACTGTTTGGTCTCTGGATGCTACCTTTATGCAAAAAACCAAAGTAACAAGAAACATAGATGCCTTACCTTAAGAAAGTGCCTCGTTGCTAGAAAAAGGGTTGAATCTGTTTCTTGTGCTTTCGCACACTGTTCTGCTAATGGTGTTACAGCCTCCAGACAGAGCTGGCAAACCTCTGAGCTCATTCTGATAATGGGTGTTAAAGAACTGAAGTAAAATTTTGATTAAACTGTGGTCAAACGACCCAGCTGTGACACTAGAAAATATCTGAAATGCTTGTATGTTTCGAGGTTTCTTTTCACTACAAGGTTGCTAATTAAAAAAGTCAAATTTAAAAAGTGCTAGAAAAAGGGGGGAAAAAAAGGATTCCAACTTCATTACATTCTTTTATTAGCTACATGCCCTAAGGTAACATAACCCTCTCTGACATAACATTTTCAGAAAGAGTCCCTTATGGTCAAGCTCATCTGTTTCTGACACGTGCCACAGATTAGTGAAAATGGTACTCCCATTATGAGAGGGAGAGCCCATTGGCACCCTGACAGGAAATGCTCTGGAGCCAGCCCAGTAGAACAGCAGCAATGTTTTGTATTACCAGCTGAGAGACTAATTCAGGAATGGCTTTGGGATACCAGCTGAAGGCTTATGAAGTTACACACTCTGAAATTAAGTAATGGAGGAGGCAGGAATGGCTGCCAGAAAAAACTTACATGCTAAGCTACTTAAAGGCTGCACCCAAGCACCACGAGTCAGAGGCAATTCAACTAATGCTGGACTCTCAATGGACACTACCGTGAAACTCTCAATCCCCAGAGAGCAGAGTAAGAGTCAATAACCAATATATAATTATACATGCACATATGGATAGAAAAATAAAAAACAAGATCTTTTTAACAGGTCCTCATAAAAGCAACTTAATTTTTTTAAAAAAGCATTCCCAAACGCTATAAAGGATACGATGACATCCCTAACTCCAGTGAGTACATTAGGCTCTTAAAGAGGTCCTCCGGAAGTTGTGGAATTTTCTCAGGGAATATCTCACATATGAAAGTGATTAATTTGTAATATTGATTACACAGGGATGGAAACTGTCAAAAGAAAAACATGGTATTTTTAGATTCAAGCACGTAACTATTTTGGCATAATTTTCAACTGTACAAAGAGAGAAGACTGATGATTTGCACTGAAGAAAAGAATTTTAGTAGGAAACTTGAGTCATTAGAACGGCTACAACTTTATATAAATACAAACACTGTGGTACAATAAAAGAAGATTCCTAAAGATAAAAAGTAGATGGTGGCAGTCTGGTATCTGCTCTACACAAATTAAAGGAGTTTTATTTCAGACACAGACAAATCTAGTTCTGTGGGGTAAAAGCCTTGCGAGCATTTGGAGCACAGTTGAGAGGCTCCCATGGTAAAGCCCTTGCACCTTGGTTTGATCTAAAATGGACGTGGCCCTTGCGTTCAGCAGGCGCTACCGGATGAGAAGGCATGTGGAGAGGGGACAGCTGAGACACCCTCCTGAAGCGTTCCCCTGCTTCGAAGTAAAACATGAACACAGTGCAACAATGAAACGCTGCCGTCCCATTGCTTCATATGTTACTGTTCTACTGACAAGCTGCTGATGCCTATGATCAACAGCCATCTGTATTCTGGAAATAATTGTGGAAAAAATTGTGTTACTTTTAACTCATATCACTGTTTATGCTTCTTGTCACATTTCTTGTCACTATCAGAGAAAAGACTCTGTGAGCCACATTTCAGATTTGGCTGTTGATCTGCACAGACTTGCTTTTACAAGAAAAGTTTTGTTTAGGATCTTCAGATATACATTTTCTCAGCTTACAGTATTTCTTTTCAAAGAGTATTTAGAACTATGGAACAGTTATTTACATTTATGAAGTCTAGAAAATTCAGCTTATGGAGGTGGAATGCATAGAGGAATGAATTCTGGGAATTCATTACTATAAAGCTTTCATATTATAGCAGCTCCGTGTAAAAAATATACTTACCTTCAGCAGATCTTGTGACATTAGAGGCAGAACTAGATTAACCCCATATAAGACAACATCTGCTGCTGATACAGATCTATTTGTAACTTGCCCAGGCTCATGTCCTCTAAATACTTCATCTGCAGAAAAGAAAAAAATATTTTGTATAAAAGGAAGATTAAACATATTGAAGGAACAGTCCCATTTCTTTATAATTCAGACATTTTTAAAAATAGGACTAGTCCCCTCTCTCCAAACAAAACCGTGAGGCACTGTATTAAAATAGAAACTTAGTGAGTGGAGGCTGTCACATCACTCTATATTTATATTCATTAGGACTAAGCATTTCATAATCACTTGTACCAGATGGCATGCTAAACCAGAACACTTCAGATAATGAGGGCTCCCTTCCATTACTGAATACTGCATTTGTTTCTAATGATAGCTGCTTCATGCCTGCACACATGAACACATAGTGAGTAAAATATTACTGCATTTTTATAGTTTTTATATATAATTATATATTTACGTATGCTTTAATATCTTTTATGAACAAAAGGAAGAAAAAAAATGGGAGAGCTAACAGAGAAAGTCGTGCAGTTTGGATGTTGTCAAGTTTTCTCCAGGTACAGGTCAAGGCCTACATTTCCCATCAACTGGCAGTGACCTTACTTTTATAATTCCTGCGTTGAGTCAACAGCAGTATGTAGAAAATTCACAATAGATTTGATCTCTGGGCATTGCATCTAGGTTTTATCCACATTACTTTGTTTCACGGTAAGTGTTTTCCACACAACTAACATCCAGATCTCAAAGCAAATGCTTTACAAAGCACTGGGTTGTCCATTCAATGGACAAAGTCTAAATCTACTTCTGTACTTGTGTTGTGCATGCATGATGAAAAAATAAAAGGTTGTACTGCATTTCGGAGTATAAGATTCTCTCTTTCAATACGTACCTCAGAAAAGCAATGCATATCAAAACATGCTTGGTATCAAACTGAATCTGCCTGGGTTGTTATTTGTGCAAAGTGTATAGAACATGGTGAGATATGAACCATGCAAATGTAATTTGCAACAACTGCAATTTTAAATAGTAAATACATGTAAGAAAGTAACAGGTTGGAATTCAAGAAGGAACCCTTAACTACACCCACAAACCAAAAGGCATGTTCTGTGAAAGAGGAATACAGAAGACCCTCACATGATGGAGTTTTAATGACTCAACATTTCACAGAAGTTGAATCCTGTACTAAGACCACCCATCTGCTCTCTTGCACTACTTTACTACTCCAACTTCTCTATGTGTTTTTTGTTATAAAACTGCTGGTATAACATATTCAGACTTGCAACATTCAGATTTCAAGCTATTTCATACATCCATAATTTATTTTATGACAGCAATAATAATTTCAGATGTTAAAATATTGTGAAAAGTCCTTCTTTGCTACTTAAAATAGCAATTTCCATATCCTGACCTAGTCAAGCCTAAACTTCAGCTTTTACTTTACATGGACTGAACACAAGCCCCAAAATGGTTCTTACAGTTTAGAAAACAACATGTGGTTCATCAATTACCAATTCCTTAATACCTGTATCACTGAAATCTATGAATTCCTTTGATAGAAGATTAGTGAGAAGCTCCATAATAAGAAGGAGATCCTGGTACTGGTCTTCTTCTGCTGTAACATCTATCCGTTGTCGACCTAGATTATTCTTGGAATATACCTGGAGCAGAGTTAGGCAGGCCTCATACAAGTTCATGGCTTTGGCCTATAAAACAATGTTACATAATAAGAAAACTTCCATATGCCAAAAGCAAAACACTTTGTTTTAAGATGGCATTACTTGGTAGACAATACTTCAAGATTTTAATTTCAGTGTATGATCACTTTTGTACCAACTGTACACAAAATCATCAAGGAAACAATAAGAACACTTATAGCCATATATTGATAGTGACTGAAAGAGCAGAACATTAATTTTCTGGATTCCTCAGTCTTAACAAAAACCGAGACAAGAGTGGTTTGGGACAGACTGACATATCTCACTAATCTCACAAACTAGATTACCAACAAAATCCCCTGGGACACACTTTACTTAGAGAAGTTTGGATCCACAATACACTGTGCATACCCAGTATGGAATAGGCAGGAACTCTTTCAGATGCGAAAACAAAATCAGCCAACAGTGCAAAGATGCAAGTGCACTGCACAAGCTCAAAATTTTAACTGTTGACTTCTTAGGATCTATTAATGCCTTGCCTAGGACTAAGGCAGGGTCTCTATGGTATATATTTGCCACATAGAACACTGCTGCAATTCTCCTAGACTAGACTTAGAGAAGTTTGATATTGTTATAAAAAAGTACACAACATAGTCTGTCCTCTTCTGCCACCCATGCATAGAGTTAGTCTAGTGATGAATGGTGGTTAAATTTATGGTAGACAGGTAAAAAAAACCAGTCTAAATGTCCTGCTTTAGTCTTTGCAAGTGTATGTTTTAAAACAAAGCAATTCCTGAACAGATGTGTCCATATAGTCCTTCTTTCTTTCTATAAAAATCACTACATTTTATTTTGTTTAAGGAATAGGACTGTATATACATTTACAAACATGCATGTGCACACGCACTCTGCCCCCTCCTTCCCCTTCTGGTTGTATTTACCTCTCCAAGATAGCAAATTTGTTTATGTGCAACTTCAACAAAGACTTCTATTATGAGATTAACAGTCTCTGGTGTGTTTTTGTATACTTCCATTAATCCAATGCAATTATTAAGGAAGTCCATTAGGAAATTGAAGAGAATTGCTACGTTATCAATCTGGGTAGCCTCAGCAATGCCACAGAGCGCTTCTAATGTAGCAGTGATTTCCTGCTTCACTTCCTCCTCCTGGCAGATCTGCTGAAAGTTTTCTTGGTTTATCACATTCAAGAATCGCTGCTGAAGTGGCTGAAGAACCTTGAATTTTTTCAGAAAAGTCACATTAAGACAAGCATACTATTATACGAGATGTGAGGTGTAAATCACTTAGCAAACTCATTGCTTTTGGCATGGCAGTACAAGAATCAATCACTTCCAGTTTCTAATGGCTCAGTTATGTCATTATCTGTCACATTAATGCAAGTAGAAGTGGTAGCGAGCAGTGCTTCTCATGGTCCATCGTGGCCTGCAGGGAAGTGTCAAAATGAGCACCTCCACAAATATTTTAGGTAATTTTGTAGTGTTTAAACAAATAGCAATGACTTTCTCTGGCTCAAAGCATTTGATTCCCTTCAAATTCAGCATATGGGGAAAAATTGTTACCGCTTGTTAATGAAACCATTAATATTAATGTTTACTGTTATCTTTGCCACATTATGATTCTCAATAGCAAAATAATTTTTGTCATTGTCTGTATTTTGAATTTAGAAACTTCCACAAAAATAGTTTTTTTCCCCAATTACTTCCACTGCATTACAGATTTACCTTAACTCACTAATTTTGTAGTGCTGCCAATAAAAGCATGTTTTTATCAGAAGGTCAATGCTTTATAAAGTCACATAGTGCTTCCTGATGCCATTTCAGCTACTTTCTAGCATCAGCCTTTCTGGTATTAAATATCTGAGCTTTAATGGTGCCAGGGCAAAAAGAGCTGGTCAAGACTCTTCATTATGTTCGACATCAGCTTTTTACTTACCGTCATTATCATTAAGTGGTAACAGAATAAATCATAACACCATAAAATTAAAATGAAAGGAAGAAATGTCCCAGTGCAAGGGAAATTTTTTATCTTCCATAATAGTCTCTTTCAAACATATTGCTCTACTGCCTGCTTCACAAATCCTTCAATTAATTATTAGTGGTTTCTCTTTGGGTTGAGATATTTTCTATACAATTTAGATACAACAGATAGAAGTATTGACCATCAAAGGGAGAATAATTTTAAAAATCACCAGTATTAAATATCAAAATATCTTACACAAATTGATTTTGTGTCACTATAAAATTCCATATACTAACTTGCTGCACTGCTTGCTTATATGGAGGTAATAGAAGTATCAAAATAGCTTACCTCTGTCCAGTATTGTTGCTTTGTTTCTGTATCCATATGAGCAAAACCTCCTAGAACTAAAGCTTTCATTAGTGTTCTCTGCACAGAACTAGACAAATAGTGAAGAGGAGGGCTTCGTCTTGCAAACTGTTTAGCTAAATTCCACCAGTTTTCACACTGAATAACTAAGTTTGCCCTAAAAGAGGGAAAAAAATTTCATTAAAGACTTCACAAAACTGTATGAACAGAGCACATCAGGTTTCTAGCAGTTGCCAGAAGTTTTTTGTCACTATATTTTTTTAAAATTCCTTTATTCTGAGGCTTTATTCTGCCTTTTGATTTTCATCTTACTAATGCCTCAGCTCTCAGACTTCTAAAGTATATACTCTGTAAATAAATCAATTCATACAGGAGAAAAGCAGGGAATTGCTTTAGTTTTACACACATACACACACATGAGTTAATGGACATATTGCATGGATTAAAAGCTTAGTCTCATTACCTCATAAAAAAATAAGCAATTTATTCCAAAACTAGCTCCTGTGGGTTTAGATTTTTTTAAAAAGAAAAATCCTCAAGCATTTAAAATCCTCATACTTCAGAACAGTCTTTCAGTAGACTGTGAATGTATGATTGCATGTATAATTGCATGTCAATTGACATAAATAAAGCACTCAACAACTTCCTGCTTCACAGTTTGCAATAGCAAAGAAAACTTATTGAAATTTGACTGAATCCACAAAATCCTGTATTTTAAAAAAAATAATTGAGGTTTACAAAACATATTTCATACTGGCTTAGCCAGTATCTGAACTCCTAATCAACAAAAATTAACAGCAACACAAAAATCCTTGCAATAAGAGTGGAGACCAGTAGAGTTTTCCTTTCTCACTGTTTAAGAGTGAGACACAAAAGTAGGGAAGGAGAGTGCACTTCTAAACAGTAATAAAAATTAGGAGATGTTTTGTCAAATACAGGTCTCACTCCTCTGCTTGTCAGACAAGTCTGTGGTGTTTTTTGCAGTTATAGTATGTTACTAAAGTAATTTGACTTACAGAGACATGAATATGAAGTGCCCTATATCTGGATTACTGTGGCCAAAAAACTTTAAAGGAAGCAAAAGAAACTTTTTGACTTCCAGAGGTATAGCAACTTACCGCTCTCTCCTTTCCACTAATGTTACTAGCAGTTGTACAGTATCATTTGCAAGGTCCTGCTCTGAACTCCACACTGCCAGGTTACTGATCACTTTTTCTAAAAGGTAACCCACAATCCACTGGGAACCCTCTGTATCAGCACCAAATGCTGTACTAAATGGCAGACTTATCTATAAGAAAAGCATTAAAATGAGTGAGTTTTACAGAAGCCAGAACCCAAAGTGTATGGCAATCATTGTCAGCAAATTCTTTTCAGGCTGTCACTTCTTTCCTACTTAAATTACACAAATGTTACATAGACAAAGGCAAAGAATACCTGTAATCGAAAAATCTTTGCCAAATTTATCTTGCGATTTTAAGCACAACATCTAAAACAAAGAAAAGTTTCAACCTCGTTACAAAAAAGATTTGAGTATGTCTAGCTTTTAAGGCCAATGAAAGTTCAAAAGCTTTAATAATTAAAAGGAAGATCCCAAAATCACCTCCCAAAAGTGTTTCCATGAACTTAAGACATAATTCCTCAACATTCAGTAGTAAAAATTATTACTAGTTCTTGATCTATATAGAAACTTGTAAAATTTTTCACCTCAATTTTTCTGCATCTGCTTTTTGCAGATGGTTCCTTCAATCTATACATCTTTTAGGAAACATGTCACACTCTGGTCCTGGCACATTAAAATATGCTTCCTTGAAATTGCCTGTTCTCCTACCTTCAAAGAAAGCTTCTCAAGAGTGAAATCCAAAGACTTTGTAGTAATTGTGCAGGGGCTTCCTGTCAGCACACCACTAACACTTCTACCTTTAAGAACTCATGACATATACATGACTGAGCGTAAGGTTTAAATAGAGGTTTCACATGTCAACACAAACTAAATGCATGCATTTCCTAGACACTCTTGTTTCTTCACAGTGTTTTTCACATGGATCTCCTTTTAACATGATCTCCAATCCTTGCCCAACTGGTACCTTTATGAATTCTTAGCTGTGCTATATGTATAAGCTGTATAATATGACTCCAAATATTTACAAGTCTGTGTGATACCTATTATTGTTAAGGAGAGGCCCCCTGAAGCATTAGTATTCTTAGTTGCTTCAGTAGTGGAAATAAAGGGGAGGAGGAGGAGACTTCTCAAAAATTAGAGCCAACAGGATCTCCTCAGGATGGGTGGCCTCTGTGAGCTAGCTGGATTACAGTTAGTTTGATAAGCAAAATCAGGATCAAGTTCTAATCATGATTAGTGCTGTCCAAGCACAGTAAGAAGTTGCTCTTTACAAAGAACACACTGTTGAAATAATGATATATACAATGAGAATGAGGAGAGAAAGTAGCATGACATTAGCTAATGTATACTACCTTGTGATGGTGTTAGGTATCTAACTCAGAATCACAATCAAGAGCAATCACTGTATTAGAGATGAAATGTAAAATATGATGGACAGTCACGATTTATAACATCACTGCAGTCAGTGAGTTTCACTCACTATGCAGCCCAGGAGCACTATGTTATTCTGATATGGCAATGGCTACCAAAAAAACCACAATTACAGCAAAATGTGCAAGAGTCTCCTAAAAACTTAAAT
This sequence comes from Ploceus nigricollis, assembly GCA_013399945.1. Lineage (NCBI taxonomy): Eukaryota > Metazoa > Chordata > Aves > Passeriformes > Ploceidae > Ploceus > Ploceus nigricollis. The sequence goes on along the minus strand of VXBC01006765.1, from coordinate 843,964 downwards.
TTCTAATCAGCAAATGGAAGAAAACATCAAATTTCAAACAAATCTGAAAATAAATCACAACCCAGATAACGTTAAAAATACTTAAGCATTGCACTTTTAAATAGCTACACTGACATCTACATTCACAGGATAATATTATTGCTAATACTCACAAATAAATTCATAAAAGTTATATCCTTACCTGATCATACAACTTTTCATCTACTAGGAGGTAAGTCTTTGCCCAGCGCTTGAGGAACCATACAATATCTTTGCCCATCTGGGGGCTCAGGAGGTGTGTGAGATTTGCCCTTATTGCTCTAGATTCTACTTCTGACACTCTTAAAATAGCAGATAACAACCTGCAGATTTAAAATACAATGAGGATGCTCAGAGCAGTTTTGGGAGAAGCAATGCAACTACCAAAACCACTTTCATTTTTCACAAAATATGACAGAAGGATCAGGATAATGGAAAGCACTTCAACTCTAATCAAGTAAGTAGAACCTGAATTTATTGTTTTTGAAATGCACAGTGAGGGAGCGAGAGAGAGAATAGAGCAAATATCCTCCAAAAAGTTCCTTGCACCATGAAGTTTAATAAAGGGTCCTAATTGTGCAGCGTTTGCAGTGTGACATATACCAAAAAACAAATACAGAAACGACCAGTTATTTTTCTCTTGTTCATTACTGCTGGGAAATAGTCTGAAATAGTAAATCACAAGGTGATTGCATGAATACAATCACTCCATAAAACTGCATTAAATACTACTCTTGTAGTACATCAATTGAATTTCATAAGAATGTGATTGTGCTTAAGAAATTCAGGAGCTGACAGTGGCTTATTTCTTGAAGACATTTCAGAGTTATTGCCAAAGGGCCTCAACTCACTCCTTATTTTCATCTGGTTTTATTCCCACCACTGAGACACTGCATCAAGTAATCCTGTTTGGTGGCCACTTCTTGAAGTGGCCAATAGTGTAAGTGAGCAGTATTTAACCTTCTAAACACTAGGCACATACATCATTGCTAATGAAGGTCCACTTTTTCTACCTTCTTCCCAGAGGAAAACATTTAAAGAATGCAACAACTAATCTTAGGTGAAGACTCTTCTATGTCAACTAAGAGTGGAATGCAATCTTATGAAGTGTGAGGATTCAAATTGAGGAGTCCTTTATGAGCATCAGCCCTCTTGCAAAAAGAGAAGGGAACTCTCTCCTGCTTCTTTCATAGGCTGACAGTGATGTCTGTACATAACTGACAACAATTCCTCATGCTCTGAGGATCAATTTTGCTGCTACTGCCAAGCTTGGGCAGTAACCCCTATTCCAAGTAGAGAAGCTTACTGATTTTCTGAAAAGCATTTGCTTAAGCTGTATATGTGCTGAATGAATTTTAGAGTACACATTATCTAAAGATTTTGATCTGCCAACTTTTTTTATTTCAGTAGTTTTAAAGATTTTTTATAAAAAATAGATCAAAGATGGGTTTTCAGTAGAAATACAAAAAACATTTCTGTTTATTCCCAAAACTTTGGTTTATGATGTCTGTAAAGACTATCAGGTCAATCTTTCCTTTTTCAATGTTCAGTGTTTACATACTGCTTACTTTTCACATTCACAGAAGTCAACTCACATTCTAGGGGTTTTTTCCTTCTCTGAAAAAGCATTTAATACACTTAATAGTACAAGATGCATCCTTACCTAATTACAGAGTCAGTTCTGTTGTACCCTGGGATGGAAGAGGCCTTTTCTCCTGGAGATCCCAGAATTTGAAGTGTTGTATTGATGTCAACCTCAGCTGAATGTTTAATGGAATATTCCATTACTTCTGGAGGTATTAGCGGAGTCTCTCCCTGAGTATCATTAGCCAAGAGGTAGCCTTACATTAAAAAAGAAAGAGTGATCACAACTTTCTACCCTAGGTTAACTTATGGCTTTCTGATTAAAGAATCCATAGGCTTAACTGCAGACATCACACCAGAATCAAATGTTTGTACAGACCCTGACTAACACTGCTTAAATGCATACAAGTTAATTAGAATCCTTAAAGCCATTCAGTAGGAAAAAACCTAAAGTGACAAGAAACCAAGATTGGAAAAAGAAACCACCAATGTAAAAACCAATAAAAAAAAGGACAAGTTTTGCTTCATGTAAAAGTGCTACGCTCAATTCATCTTCTTGGGGGAGGGACAAAACAACATTTTGTTGTCTTTTTTTTCTTCCTCTGCTATGTGGTCAAAAAGCCTTGCTTTACAGCTTCCGTGCCGAGTCCACGTCATTTGGGACTTCTGTTTTGCTAACATCTCAAATCTGTCAGACTTTCAGACCTCAAGTACATGTGCTGTAACACAGTTTTCCTTGCCTAGCAACTGCAGAACAGTTGAAGCATGGGTTTTCATATAATACTCTGGTCTCTAGATAATATTAATTCCAGCTTTAGTTGTAGTTTTTGATATCTGATCTCATAACCATCTATGAGCTACAAACTCCATCTCAGTGTTACAAAAATATTATAAACACATTTATGTCAACATCTGAGAGCAACCAGATCTTCAAAAAAGTCTCACAAATATTTCATACATTATACACTTCTCCAAGCAAAGTACAGACTCAGTTGTTAACTACATTTGCAAACTTAAGTAAAATATCACCATCTAAAAATCAAACCCAAAAAGGCTCTAAATTCAAGAGGCTCTAAATTTAGAGCAAAAAGGCTCTAAATTCCCTGAAACGTAACAAAATAGCAGGTCATGGATCATCAGCACTGAGAAAGTGTAGAACTTACATTATTCTCTGTCACCATTACTCTGATGTCATGTTGGTTCCCTTATAAAGTCATGTGCACCCAGCCACTGATACCAGGAACAGACTAATTTCTTGAATAGGTTGACTGATAACACAACTCAAAAAATCTATAACGAAATTACTTGCAGGAACTTCCAACAGACATTGATGAAACCTTTACATGGGGTAACCATTAGAGACAATATTCCTGTTACTCAAGGCAGATGATAGTAAGACAAGGACTTTGCAAGTCCTGTGTGTAAGATGAAATTATTGTAAGGGATAAAATGTATAGTCAGTTGAGAGCAGTTGATATATAGGGATTTTCTTTTTTTCCTGAGGTGTTCCAGCTGCAATAAAACTACCAGAATAAGTACTATTTAAAGTTGTTCACTAACCTGTGACTAAAATAAGCCAATGAATATCTTCATACAGGTCGTCAAGCACTTTATTGTCCATTGAACCCGATGCTGGTGAGGCAAGTAACTGCTGCTGATGTCTTTGCAACTGTCCATGGAGCCTTGTCACTCGGTCTTCTAACAAACTGTGAACAAATAACAAAGTAGTTTCACTGTTTTTAAATTGTTTTGGCAAAATTAGGCTTTTCCTATGTGACAGCTTTATTGATTTGCATTCATGACTATTTTTTTTGTACTTACCTTGTGAGAAGAGGTATGCAGTGTTCTGCAGCAATCCTCCCCAGCATGCCTACACTGGCCAACTGGTCACAGAACTGGTCTCTGTCATCTTCCTGCAGCTCACTTATTTCTTCTTCTTCCCGAGAGGCCACACCATTGGCAGTCTTTGGTTATTTCAATAAAATTAGAAGCAACCAGTTAGGGTCATACTTGTAAATTCATTATCACCACAATTTTCTGCATTATTTTGGCTCCTTCTTGCAAGATAATTTGCATTTATGAACAACAGACTTGTACTAAATTAGACACAGAAGAGTTAAACAGAGTCAACATGGTTTCATATTGTTTTAAAATCAGCATTTCACAAACTCATTATCAAAATGCCACATTCAGTTCATTTGCTAACATTTCAATAGTTCTAAGTTGTCTGAAATTTTACATAAATCATGTAATAGGCAGTATTTTTTATGATGAAATGAATGTTAGCCCTTTCATTAATGGTTTTCCCTAACTTACTGTTTGAGGGGAAATAGTAGTTTAAAAAGTACTACTAAATTTTTTTAAAAAGTACATTAAAAGTAAATGCTATAAACTCAGAAAACAGCAGACTAATAATCTTGATGATTTCAGTTTTATTTCTTGCTGATGCAGGAGTTGCACTGTTCAATTTCTCAAAGCTTCTCTTGGTTGTATTATAAAACTATTTAAATTATAATCAGATCTTATTCCTTGAAGAGATGAACCATGATATGCAGAAACTAAGTATAAATATTAAAAGTGTTTCTTTCTAATCTATTAATCATAAAATTTATGCAAGTAACAAAGTAAAATACAGGAGGTGGAGAAAGCCATCAGTCTGCTTTGTTTCCATAGAGGCCCTGGAAAACTGAATCCACACACAATTCTTTATGCAAAATGCTTTTAACTCTTCTTTATGTAACCAAGCAAATCAATCTCTCTTGGCAACTTCAAAGTTGCAGCTGTTTATTGAAGGGTGAGCCTCTGCTCTCAAAGCAGAGACTGAAAGTTCCTGTTACCGCTTTGATATAGAACAAGAAGCATTCTAAAATGCCAGCTGTGGCTTTTAAAGGTTACCCATGGGATAAATGACTTATCTCACAGAATGACATGAATCAACCTGTGTATAAAAGTTATGTCAAGACTGCCTGATATGAATTCAAAGCTCTCTTGTGAAATATTTCTCTCAGTTTTGGCACTGTTATTACCATCTGTTACATATTGAGATAGCAGAATTATGTTTTACATAGTGCTTTTCAGAATGAGGTATCTCTGAGATCTTTGCACAGCATCAAATTAAAGAGAGGTTTTATACAGTTATTGAATTGAATCTGTGCAATAACTAATTAATCCAACATCTACATCCAATTGTCTGTATAAGAATCTATTTTAGTAAGATCCAGATTCCTGGCAAATAGATGAATCGTCTTTCTTTTTCAATGGTTCAATAGATACTTGATGTACTCGTAAATTTTCTCTAGACAGTCAACCGTTCAAAAACTCAACTGGGAATTTATTTTATCCAAAAAGACCACTATATTCCAAGTTTCTTCTACTTTGAGTACAGTCAGTCAACATTTTTTCAGATATTTATGCATGTCAGTTATATTTTGAAGACAGTGCATGGGAGGCAAACAATCAGAAAAAAGGTCCCCAATTTCACTGAGAATTTTAATTAAAATTCTAATCCAGAAGGAAGGTCAAAACTTTAGTCACTCTATCTGTGGAAAGAACAAGATACACATTGATTTGAGTTACAGGTCTACTTTTCTTTTTTTTTTTTTTAAGTGATTTCCAACTTTACATTCCTTTAGTTTCCCTCCAGAATGAGAGAAATGGACTGGGAAATCACAACTGAGTAACAAGTTCAGCATTTTTTTTGCATTTCGAAACTAAATGAGAGGATTTCCAAAGTCATAAATGGCAATTCTATACTAGCTGCCTTGAGCTACATAATATACAGACACCAAAAGACATGGGCCAGTGACTGTATGTTATCATCCAAAACTACTACAGTGAAGGCTTACCAAATTCCTTGTGCCATCAGGAGCAGCTAGATGGCACTGAATGTAGGAATTAAAGACTTGAACAGCATGTTGGGTAAAGAAACCTTTATGGAAATGTTTGTCATCTTGGACCAAAGTAAGCCAAGATTCCAGTAACTTATCATATGCCTCCATATATACCATGTCATCTTTGTCAAGCTGTAAGAGATGAAAAAAAAAATCTTATTACTAAGCAAAACCAGAGGAACATACTTATATTTATCATTATTTTACAGATGTTCTTCTACTGTTGAAACAAACAAAAAAATAGGATCTAAGGATAGCTAAGAAAATATCAGAATGAACTGAAGCAATGCATCAAAAAGGTCACTGCAGCTTTCATGCCTGCTTGGCTTTAAAAACCTGTCAATGTCAATGTGTTTAGCTATTTCTCTTCATCTGATGTTGCATATAGATTTATAGGTATTGCACTATCTCTGAAATAAAAAAAAAAAAAAGCAATGATTCCAGATGAAATCGCTGCAAGATTACAAGTGTTCAAGAAATCTTATTACAGGTAGCCAGTTTTGATGATGAATCCCAACTTCTCATTCTATGAACAAACCAAAACCCAATGAATTAGAACAGAATAAGCCTGCAGCTTTAATTACATAGTGCATTTCAATTGATGCTTCCTCTTTTTAATTATTCATGTGCTTCTACATAGTACATAAGTTGCCAAAGGAAATAACTTCTCTCGAAAACAAAGTCCAGAGTTGCAGGCAAACGAAAGAATCCAAAAAGCAAAATGGCCATTTCTTTTAAAAAGTATTTTTAATGTAACTCTAGACTTTTTGTTTTGATGCAAAAATTGAATGTTTGTAAATACATCCAACTTCAAAAAACTTCAGTGTGACTGTACAGATAAACATCCTACTAAGATTTTGTCTTCTCAAGTTTTAACCAACAGGATGGCTCACAGAAGTTACCCTGAGATAGCAAAGGTTAGTAAAATGGTTCAATTACGAACTAAAGAGATATTAAGGTCTTAATCATGCTCCAGACACAAGAATTCCTAACTTCCAGTGAAGATACAAACACGGCTGGATGAACAAGCAAGGAAAAGAAAACACTAGCTGGATGACTGATTGAGAGGAAAAACTGATATCACATTGGAAGGATTCCAAGACAGCTTCACAGCATCCTTTTGTAACTGCAAAGTTGTCATATTTCCAGAAGTTAAAATATGGGACATACTGACGCAATTGTGAAAACAAAACCTGAAGGTGACAAGGAGAGAAGCAAAATTGTATTCAACATTAACGCAAGTCACAAATTTAGGAAGGACACCAAAACATGTCTTTTTAAAACTTAGCTAAAGACACATGAATTTATTGGCAGTCTTTCAGTCCTGAAGTATTTTGACATGTATGTAACATATTTACATCTATAATTTACATATATTATTTTTAATAATTGAGAGCATAAACAAACAGACATGTTTTTATGAAGAACAATATACCTTCAAATATAGCCAATTCATTTATTTGAAAAGGTAATAAAAAAGTTAATGCCATGAAGAAAAATTATTTCAACACTTAGAGATATTCTCATAAGAAATCTAGGACTAATAAGTGCCTCCATAAAATAAATGCCCAAACAGTAGAAAGATTTTATCCATATTGAACCAATGTGGTCCCAAAGAAACCTTATTAAAACATCCCAATTCTTATTTCAGATTATCTACCGCTGGGCTACCAAAGATGTCATACAGGCAAACTGCCATGCTGCAGACTGGGAGCTGAATCATTCTGATGGATCAAAACTCAGATCTTCAGGAGAAGCGAGACAAACCCAGTAAATGTAAAGCAAAGATGCTTAATTCCTCTTAATTTCCTCTCCGTGAAACAAAAAGAAACTCAGTCCTTCCTCCTTCCTAGTTTGCTGACCCTTTGAAGAAGGAACATTTTGAAAGTTTGTCAAGCAGCAACAAGCTGCAAAGAGTTGGAAGTACAGCAGAGGGGACCAAATTCAGAATGATCTCTGCTATCACATGATGTTTGAAAAAATATCATTAAACAGGAACAGTACATTAATATTTGTTTTGAGAAAAAGAAGCCTTGATGTCATTTTTATTGGACTTTTCATCCAACACCCTGTTCATACTCTTCACTAATACAGGTGGACTATTTGATTCTACTTCTGCATAAGCACTAAGTGTTGAGCAAGGCAGAGCATAGCTGTGGATGAGCATCCTCTCTCACACCCAGTGCCATTAAAGGAAGAGATTACTGGTCCATCTTGCCCCATAAACTAACCCTCAGCACTGCTGAAGCTTACTGCCCTCTCTCCACCAGTGTAATTGGTTCAGGTAAATGTTTCAACTTCCTTCAGTCAATCTCCCCAGCTCAAACTAGCAGGTTAATGTGAAACAGCATTCAAACATGATGCTTGGATTGTGGGGCTTTCCCCGTGGTTGAAAATCAGTATTAGATGCTTTGAAGTGGTTTGCAGATTTTGATTCAGGATCTCCATATTTTGACAGTTTTCATAGCAGGTCTTCAGCTAAGTATATTCCTTGTGCTTTATGGGGTTTCTGCCATGTTCACATAGTATGTTCTGCTGGCATATGATGTAGCAGAAATATGGGGAAAACAGTTTTACCAATCAGCAAAGCTTAAGAAGTACACCTGCTTGCATTCTGCTGCATTTCTTATTTCTGAAAAGCTCCAGGAAAATTATCTGAGGTTCTACTGAGCCCAACATGCATGGTATTTTATCTGTTAGAAAGCTCTTAACTACAGATAGCACATGACCTCATAGAAAGTATCGCTGCATGCATTCTAAAAGAAACTTGGGGAACACATTAGCCATGGACAGAACATGCCTAAGCCAAAAGATTGTTTTCAGGGATGCAAAGTAGTACTTCTATAGGCACAGCATGCGGTCTCATTGCATCAGACAGTGGCACAAGCTAGTGTAAGCTCTTGCTGAGAGATTGTTTTAAATGGCATCATGTTGAGCACTGTTTTCATTAAACATGATTGCACATTCTAGTTCTCAAGTAACAAGGTGCTAACTGAGGAAACAACATCTCTTTAGTTCATTTGAATTTAAATGATAGCTGTCTATGGTTTTGATGAATCTTGCAAAGGCTTCAGGAGCATTTCTAAATGTACTGGTGAACACCAGAGTAAGTATTCAATATTCTACTAGAAAATCTCAAAAGCATACAAATTTTGACCAGTAAAGTTTGCAAAGGAGCTTTATTTTAGATTCTAAATTTAACCACTGATTTTTTGATTAAGACATGAAAAAATGAAACGTTTAAGTGAGCACTGGGCCAAATATAATACATTTTAACCTTACAGCAAAGATATGATCTAACGTTCTGCAATGAATACTAATTAATACACCTGTGCTCTCTGGTAAAGAAACACATCCATCAACTTTGCAACTAAATATTCTATAATTATTTTCAAACTCACTCTGTTACTGCACCAAACTGTCAAAACAAAGAAAATCATCCTTTCTCATAATAGTGGGGAAATCTTGATTAGTATCTTGATAGTCTCATTTTAAATCAATAGTCACTGCACATAAATAGCTGAAGTGCAAGATTATTCACCTTAATTCTTACGTTATTTTCCTTAAAGTATGTGTCCTTGGTAGTTTTTATTTCTAATGCAACTTTTAGGTGCAGAACACTTGGGTCATGCCGACTGCTCTTTAATGTTGCAACCAAAGTTTGAAAGAAAAAAATCCTCTTAATTCCTGTGCTAGATTTGTACGCACAAATACCATTTGAAGTGTGTCAGCAATGAAGGTATGATCTGAACAGCTTAGATGTATGATGTTAACAACATCTTAATGGCTACACTCACTTAAACTCCTGACTCAGAACTCTAGGCAGCAGTTAAGTTTCAGTCTGTCCATATGTTCACGTAGTCATTTTAAACTTTCAGGACTGCAGCTTGTTCATTATCTACAACAGCAAGTCAGCAATACTTTTAGACTTTAATATTTTAAATTAATCAGTTCACTTAAAAAATTAAGATGCACTTTAAATCAAAACGAAGTCTGAAAGATGCACACTGCGTAATTATGTTCATTACATTGCGTGAAATAACACTCTCATATGTGATTTCAGAAATATCTAGGACAAAACCACTGAATTCACAACAGTTGTTAACAAAATAGCCAAATTCTCATGTCACTTATGCTTATCACAAATAGAAGTGAAAAAGGCTACCCACTTTTTTGAGAACAGCTACTTACCACTTCTTCCAAGGCAGCACTTCTTCCAAAAGAACAGGTGAGGTGTGCGAGGCAGTTAACAAATGAAGAGAAAAGTTCATTTGGAATGGCCGTTAAAATATTGCGAGGAAATACAGTTATCAGATTGCTGATAATACTGGAAATTCCCACTGCTTCAGAGTCTTCTATTTCAATTCTATAGATAGAAATAGCAGTTTTTTGCCATTAAGAAAATTGCTAAAAGGGAATTGGTTTTGTTGATATATTTTCAGTAAATCTATTTCATAATAAGCACCACCTACTTTAATCTGCCCTTTCTCAATTTAAGCAATCCAACAGTAAGCACAAATTACACCCAGAAATAAGCAAGCCATACCACTTCTCCACACAGATATGCTACAGTCCAAACTAAAGATTAAAAGATGCCATCTAAATTTAGACAGCAGGCATACATACCCATTGATAGTATTCAGTAATCCCTCAATGAAGTGTGCCAGGTAATCAACTTGTGAACCTTCATCAGGAAAGACTGGCCCGTGCAAAGACGCCAGCTGTGCCAGGCACTGTAATGAATCTTGGGCCATATCTGTATCTTCTCTGATTTTTCGATGTACCTTTCAGGAAGTGAGGTAGTTAATAATATATGAAAACAGGGTGTTCTTACAACAGTCACATGGCTCTCAATCCAAAAGAGCACACACCAAAAAAAGCTTACTATAACTTCCACTCAGTCTGAAATACAAGGGTTTCTGCAACTCCCTAAACCATGGCAAACATCAAGATCATGACTCAGCTCACACAATCTCAAGCCTTGAATTAACTCACTGAAACTAACATTTAGTTAAGGCTCACCTACATGTTGAAAATTGAACTGTCTATTGAACGTTATGTCTTAAAGAGAGAAACAGATGCCAGCCAGTCAGACATGCTGCTCCTTCTAAAAACAGCAATAATGACAGTCATCTCTATTATGCTAACTATGCCTCAGCTATAGAGTCTTGCTAAAGTTAGTCAACAAGTTCAATCAAGATTATATAGATGCTTCTTTAGCAGAGGTAAACACTGAAGACATATACAAAAATGAATGCATCACTTCCTTGGCAACACCCTTATATTATACAAGGCCAACAGTTATCTTCCTGCATTTGTGCAAACTGTTATGTCATTATTTCTGTAGTTGAGACTTTCTAGATTTGAATCTTACTACTTCAGTAAACATATTCTCACACACTTATTTTAATCAGTCAAGTATGGATTTAAAAGATTTTTTTAGGCTCATGCCTATTTATCCACAGAAGATTTATTGAATAAATAAACAAACAAATATAGAGTAGCTTTTTCACACAGAAGTGAAATTTAGCTAAATTATTTCAGTAATATTATACCAAAAAGTACAGTTAAAACACTAACCACTTTTCTGTGGTGTTATAGTTACAAGTTCACCCAACTCATAACTAGTTGGATTAGCTGCACAGTTAATCCCTGAAAGATCAAACTAGCAGGAGAAATAAACCCTGCAACAGAAATACCCCTCCTAATATACATCCCACACGAGGCTGAGATTAGAAATTAAGGCTCTCGCTCTAATACAGCAATCCTGCCAACTTTTGCAAGGTTATTAAAATTTCTTAGATCAGATAAATGAATACAAATTACAACAATTTACTTACATTACCTCAAACAGCAAACTACTACTGCAAGCCTCAACCACTGCAAATCAGGAATCTAAAACCAGAACTGACAGCATACTGCCCTGGCTAGTATTCATTAAAAATAATAAAATACAGGCAAGCCTTGGTTACTATTAAGTAAAATGCAAATGTATTAAAGCAAATCTGCATATTATTAATTTTTTTTAATCACAAATAAGTAATTGCAAACCAATCAAGGAAACAGATATGCAACTCTGACAGCTTCATACTATTAAACATAGAAGAAGGGTTAACATGTAAGCCAAAAAGTTATTTGCGTGTGGAGGTTCACAGCTGACAGTAGCAACTGTCTGGATAGTCTAGACAGCTGTTCAGACTGTGTGTAGCTGGTGAGAGTTCTGCCAGTGATTTTTTTTTCACCTTTTCAAAACTGCTGGATACACTTGAAGTAAAAAAAAAAAAAAAAAAAAATTAATTTATCGAAAATCCTATCAAGTAAGGACATGTATCCAAACACATACTGTCAAGCAGCACTGGAGAGTTACATTTACATTGTCTTATAACAACTTTGTCCAAGTTTTGAGCACATTTCTCTGCTTTGCAAAAATGAAAAAAAAGCCTGAGAATGCTGAATTCTCAGATCCCAAGAGACGTAACCTAAGTCAAATTGCATAGCAAATGAATTTATAAGCCAATATATGTTGCTGCTGCAGTAAGTCCTGGCTGAGCGATGATTACAAACTTCTCCCAACAGTTGTAAAAACAAAACAACACAATTCTATCAATTTTTAACATTGTGGGGCTTTCAAATTACAGAAATTGAGTACTACATTCCCCTCTCCCAACACTACCTCTTCCTTTTTCCTTCTAACTTCCTCTACTTTAACTTTTATGGATTTCCTTTGTGCTGAGGAAAGAGATGCAGAATTCTGTATGATGAAAGTAGCTAGAAAACTGCAACTACATTACTTATTTTCAGCTGTACTGTTGAGCAAATGCTCTAATATCAGCAAACACATACTGCTCGTTTGATATTTTTTGAGAGCCATTACACCTTATCTGAAAGATTCACTACTCTACTACTGCTCATCGTGCTTGCTTTTGTCTGAGGAGTACATGTCCAGAAGTATTAAACGTATAAAAGTTGAGATAACTATAAACTTTTTTCTGTTGCTAGTGGTCAATTTAAAGCAATTAATAGGCAAAATACAAATTCAGTACCCTAGGAAAAAGACAATACTACTGTCCGCTTAGATAAGCAAGCTGAAGTGAACAGAATCAATCCTACCTGATGCAAAAGGAAGAGTCCAACAACACAGTTTTAGAACAGGAAGGAGCTGCTTTCCCTGTGGTCTGGACTATGAAAGTTGAAGAACGAAACTTACTGTAAAGAAAAGCTCCATAACTCTGCTGTCCAGGAGGGTCTCGCGCCAGGATTCTGTTGGCTTTAGCATCACATTTTGTGAGGATTCAAACATAGCTATATAATGTCTGCCCAGTTATCTGGTGTCAAGGTCAACAATAACATTCCTACTTGGCTTTAAAAAAATCCTAGATACAACAGGATCCATTCAGAAAGAATGTAATGGAAACAAACTTTAAGCCTCTTCACATACACAGCATAATTCATGCATGAGGCCAAGGAATAAAAGGTATTAAGTATTGAAAAAAAGAATGCTCCAGGAATGTTAGATAACAGTTTGATCATAATTATGAGACATACCATAGCGATACGATCACTTTGATAACCAGGGTGTCTAATGAGACACAGCGAGAAGGGAAAAAAGCAACCGCAATTAACAGGTGTTAAAATTTATGCAAAATAGGAAATCATTTTCTAAAAAATTTTCCTGGCAGCTTTTAAAAAGGCCTTACCATAGCTAAAGATAGCTCATTGAAATCTATATCCTATTTTTCTAAATAGCCAGATATGTGTCACAGAATGCAGATATGTTAGCCCTCTATTAATCTACATTTTCTAATCACACTGAGAAGAACAAAAGCACAAACCAGCAGAAGGCATTGTCGTATTCAACACATTTGTAAGAGACACTCATGAAAAATGTGCACACTGTAAATACACAATTTTGCTGCACCCATTTCAGCTCTCACCATGTATTTTGGCATAACTTAATTTACAAGATTCTGCAAATATTCTAGCACAGAAAAAACAGAGACATGAGCAAAAACATTTAAACAAACAGGTTCAATTCTCTGTCAGTCTGATCACACAACAGTTTTAATCAAAAATTTTTGAAGTACTTCTCTTTGTGACACCATCCATTTCAAGTAGTAGTTGGTAAGTTAAAGCAGTTTTACTAATGTTTTATTTGTCTTTCTTAAACCCTACATTATCCTCTTTGATCCCTTTCTAACCCAACCATCAGTGTAAGTAACAGCATGTTCAGCTGCATATAATTTACTTACTGGTGATGAACATTACCTTTTGTAGTGTAAGTAATCCGGTACTATAAAATGTGTATAAGAAACTATTTCTATGCCTAGAATGAAATAAATTTTACAATGGTATAATTCAAAACAGTAGACACTTTAACTTTCGATGGGTTTTGTTTAAGGGAACAGTATTTAAAGCAAGCAAGTAGTTTAATATGAAAAATTGTGTCACAAAGCAGGATGCACAATTTCAGTTTATTTATACTTGTCTTCTGAGTTCTGCCACAAAACAAAATTCCTAAAGACACTGTGAAAAACCACATTCTAAAAAAAGGGACTTTTGCCACAGTATAGTACCAAGTGGATCTTCACTGGTCGTATGTGTCCAGGACTGCTGTCAGCATGTTATACTGCATAAAATCAATCATGGGTTTTCATATTAGTGCAAAAGAAAAGCAGTTTCACAAATTTCAAGATTATATTAAAAGCAGTTTCACAATTTTCAATGTATGTTGAACTAACCAGATCTGCATTACTTCAGATGGGGAAAAACTAAAAGTCACAGAATTTTCTACTTTACTTCCATCTGAAAAAATGATGTAATTTAATTGATCAAATATGCTCTGGTTCTACTCACTAAAAAAAAAAAAATTATATATGCATGAAATTATCACATGCAAGCATCCTTTATCAGGAGTAATATTCTAAATTAAAACTAATTTTATCTGGCAAATTAAGCAATGCCTTTTTTCCTTTCCATTTAGCATGTCTTAGTCAAAATGGTATTTTAAAATTGCTTACTGACAAGAATGTCCTTTGCTGTGACTCTCCAATAAGCTATTGGCTTGGACATTTTATCAGAAGACAATTATAAACATATTATCAATCTGTGAAAAATTTACTCTTTGCTAGGTTGAGTCTACAGAGGGGACTAGCTACAAAATGCTTTTCACATGGAATGAAAGAAGCACTAGTTTGCTGTCACTATTTTAACAAGACTCACTATTTAAAGGCCTTATCCTGTTATTTTTATTCTTGTTTCTCATGCTAATGGACTGATGACACATCTGACAATAGGAGAGTTGTGGGTAAAATATCTGTTCACTGAACATTACAAATTATGACTCCACCTATCATGGAGATCTTGCAGCCATTTTCCAGCATGTATTAGCAGAAACTGGCTGTGAAGATGCTTACTGCCACAAAGTACTCCAGCTTACATTGTGCTACAGTTTGGTCTTAGTAACAGCAGTCTAGTTATGCCAAACCTAAAAAAAAAGGCACTAAATTACCTCGTACATGGGTGTACACAGGACAAATGCACTCTTCATCATCCAAAATTAACTTACTTGTCAAGACTTAAAAAGAAACAAAAAGTACAGAATGAGCAAAACAGGTTTTTTTCTAAGCACTCAAGCTTATGATTTAGACTTACAACATAGATAAATGATAAGCATAGACTAGTCTACTATGACATCCTGGAGAGTTTGGGGATTTTTTTGTTTCCAGAATGAAAAACAATTGTAAACCACTTCTGGTAATAATACAAATGTTTCTAACATTCCCAGGTCTACTGAGGAATGATAAACTTTTAATAAAATTCACTTGGAATTATATTGAAATCCAGGCTAACAGTTACCAGAAGCATGTCAATGTTTCACCCATTTTGCAAGGCTTAGGACACTGATTCCTTCAGAGACTTGAATCTTCTGCATGAAACAGATTATTCAATGATCTGAACTGAACTCTATTAAAAATCATAAAAACATAATTAGATGCCTTAATGTATGATAAGGTCCATATGCTGGCTATTACTGCCTAGAGAGGAAGACTAGAAGACCATAATGTTAAAAGAGATTCTTTTATCTTGGACTCAATTTATGTATGTAGACATTAGCTCTATGCTTGGTTTTGTTTCATGAGATGGAGAGACAACAGTAGTTTTATCCAAGTTATAAATTTTTTATTTCAAAACTAATTTAGAAAAAAAAGTTTGAGGTTTTATGTGCTTCTTGGAGGAACATGAAAACAATGAAAAAAAAACCAACAAATGTGCAGTTTTCCTCTCACTTACTAGCCTCTGTCCCAGGAAGGGATTGATAGGTGAAGATAGATATTAAAATATTTCATATCCTAAGGTAGCCATGAGGGATAATAATATTTTACTTCAGTACTTCAACAAATATCCAGTATCTTTTTCCCAAGAGAGGCAAGGCTTGTTCTTCCACAAAAAAGTAAGTTTGGAACTCAAAAAACAAAGCTGAGATTTCTTCTACTAGAACCCCACTCGTAAGTTTGTGCACAGAAATTAAACATCTCAGAAATGGAAGGAAAACTCCTGGAGTGTTAAGGTCTGAATACCTTTCTTAAAAGTAATTTTAATCACTTTTACTTTTGTTGTTTGAAATATTTCTGGACTTTGTGCCAGTCATAGACTTGCATTTTAAAAATAAAAAACTGCATTAGATAGGTACCTGCCCTCCAGTGTTATGTTAAATGCTGATTTATCTGGATTTTTAAGACCTCCTCTGGCCTTCTAGCTAGTGAGCCAAGCACATGGGATAAGTCTAAGGAACAACTGCCTAAAACTGCTGCAGAGGCTTGCTGCCCCCTGTGGAGAAATCCTCCACAGACCTTTCCATACCTTACACTCTCGGCAAATGCATCCAGCAATCAGGACAAGGAGCACATGCTTAAATACTATTAAACACAAGTATTCTCAACAGTCACAAGAATGAAACAATACTTTGTGCTGGAGACACTGGACTCAGATTGCAGGAACAGGAGTAGGAAGTGCAGGAACACCCAAGCTAATTTTAAGCCTAGCCAATTCCAGAGCCATGCCAGTTCCAAGGCTCATGACCACCCATGTGGATTCTGCAGTTCTTGGTACATTCTGCTGCTATAGTTATGCAGCTTATGATATGCAAGCTTATCACTTCCAGCCAAACTGGCACATAAAGCACCCATGCACACGTGGCTGCCACACAGATGTGGCTCAGGAGTCACACCTTTCCACCACACACCAGTTGCCATCCAGGGTGCTGTAACCATTGCTGCAAAACTGGAAACTTAAAAACCACTGGGACAAGAAAGCAGAATATCAGCTCCCTTTCACAAAAAGGGTAATTCCTGGTCTCTTTTCCTCTTCTGGTATTAATGCTGTTAAGATGTTCCTATATTTGCAAACTGATTACAGAATTCATTCAGGAAAACTGAAATGATGAAAGGCTGTTTAAAAGTTCAACATCAATACAAATATGTTTAGTGCAATTATGACAGAATTCAGGGGATCTTCCAATCTTCTTGGGTTTGCCCAATGTTGTCTTAAAAAGTTGCTAGAAAGGATTGACAAGAAAACAGTGTCCTATAAATCATTTCTAACCATCAGGGATTTCAAAGCCAGGTCAGTTTTCACCTAGGAGCAGTAGGTGATAAAAGTCTGATAAAAGTAAAATGCAGCTCTCTTAAATACAGCTGTTTCAGTTACGTTGAATTTTGCTCTATATCCCAAAAAATAGACAGGATAGTGCCCCAACGCTTCATTTTTCAGATAAAAACAGACTGCTGCAGTAAATTCAGGATAATTCCAGGCTGCTAACAAACACAAGGCCTATGGAAAGCAGCCATGCTGCTGAAGAAATCAGTGTTGTCACTCCTTGGTACAGGTAGAGTAATTTCTGTAGCTGTGAAACAAACCAAACCAGGGGCCAAAACCTGCTAAAAAACCCCACCACATTTTCCACATTTTTAGCCAGGTGGTTCCCTGCTCAGCATCATGTTCGTGGGAGGTGATAAGGCAGGATGCTTTTTCAGCAGCAATGCCATCTTGAACCATTCCTCAAAATCAGCCTTGAGCTTTCTGTGTCATTTTCATGCACTTCCATTATGCGCAACAGATGCTACCAATCTGGGCTGGACTGAGTTCAAATCTTAGAAGTCTGCAGAACTTCAGTTCACAGAACCTCCCAGACAGGTGTCTCATTCTGGCTTGAGGTTTAAAAGACATTTTCAAAACAGAGATATTAAGTGTGTGGCCAATGAACACAAAAATGTTCAGATCAGACAAAAGCTCCAATCAGTTCATACAACTGCCGCAGCACCAACAATTCCAATGGAACAGCAATGATGTGTATTAGTAGAGTGCAAACCACTAGGTCTACATAACCTGCATTTTAAATCCTCTATTCTACATTCACTTGAAAATTTGCCAGCTTGCCTCCAAGCAAGTACAGGCATTAAATCCAAAACAAGAACTAAAGCTCGAGTATCTCTTTATTCATGTACTGTAATCCATACATTGAATAAGAGATAAATACTTCCATGACAGCTCCTAATGACAGATAATAGACACCTTTCTGTAGATGGGAGACAGCTGCACACAATTCTTATGTTCTGTTCAAGAACTTTTACATTTGAGGACATTCAGTCAAAGTCCATTAAAATATGGCTGCCAGAAACAGAAAAATCCCAAAGATGACAAGAGAAATATCTTTGGAAATAAAATGATAAAAGTTATAATTACATCCTGACTTCACAGGATGTGTATGTCCATGCCAAGATGTATTAAAGCCCAATGACACTCTTAACTGGAGACTTTGGGTACTCACAATGTACTAAAAGTCAGATTCTTGAAGGAACTTTTGTAAAGGAGAGGGTGGCACTTTTTAGTACTGATCATCCTTAAGTACTTCCTTAATTAGTTGAAACATTCATTTAAGAAAAGATGCAGTTAAAACTAGTTCCATCCAAGTAAATAATATTTAACAATACTGTAACAGTACTGAAAAAAGAAACTGTGCAGAAGCCAACATGCCACAAGATACTATCTCTGAAGCCTCCACAAACACCGGGTAAACTAATATCTCAAGGTGGCAGATAAAAATAACAATAGATGATTGCTGGAAAATGAAATAGGAGAAACTGGACATGACTGAAGGGAGGTCTCCTAGGTCACTGTGACTTGTCCTTCCTACTGCAGGCACTACATCCCAAGATAATTTAAAAATACTGAGTTCCAACTTGAAATTAGATAGAGTTTCTTCCTTTGTTGCTCCAATGAGGTGGATATTCCAGAATGCATCTTTCATGGTACCAACAGACAATGCAGGCTTACCACAACTTTTCTTACAATTGGTGGCAACACTGTCCAAAACTGCGTTTAACAATGCAACATTTATAAAGTTGTCCTATAACAGGAGAGAACTCTTGAGAAGTGGTATGTTTTGAATCAATTCTAACAACCTGGGGATTTGAATAATGTGCCACTTTGCAAGAGCCACCATACAGTTGATGCACATTTATCTATTTCCCCTTTTTGGAGATAAAAGAATTTTGCTAAATATTACATAAATGCACTGCAGATTACTGTGATGCTGCAGGGAATACTGAGAATCAATACTATCTTGCCAGGGGAAATGCCAACTAAAGGAAAAAACATATACTTGAGAATACAATGGATTATTTTACTCCATGCTTCAGGTATTAAATTCATGCCCATTGCTTCAGCATATGTACTGTCAAGATTTGGAAAGAGGACACCAAAAGGACTCTAACCAATCAATCAACACAGCAATTCTTACATTCTTATGTAATGTGCTATCTATTTAGAAACTACAGCCAAGCGAAGTTTCACTGCCCATGAGCTAATAATCAACAGTTAAAGAGGTCATCTTAAGGAAAACAGATTTATGCCACAATACAATCAACATGGCACTGTAAACCCCAAGAGTTACTGAATATTTGGCAGCTAAGACCAAGTTTCCTCAAGGATGACCGAAGATGTTCCAACTTCTGTGAACACAGGTTGATACATAAATAAAGACGACCCAATCTGGTGCTCTAATTCTTTCAGCAAAATGAAGCATTCAATGGCAGAAAATAAAAAGATGGTACCAGTTGGATCAGAAATTACAAAAATATTTGAAATTGATCCATTAAGAGCACTTAGGTCCATCCGATCTCCAGAAATGGCCAGAACTTGTTTAAGAGCTAAAACTGTAGTATCTAACGTAGGCTAAATAGCAGAAAATATGATTAATCTTAGCAATAGTATGGCTTGCTTTGGTATTTCTAGCAACATTCATTTACTAGCACCTAAATCACTTAATATTATATAGATGTAGAAAGGAAAGCTGGAATTCCAAGGCTTCACATGTTGCACGGGTCTACCTCTCTATCTGGCTCCACCAGTACAAACCTTAGCCAGGGACAAAGAGCTCATGAATAACTACAGCCTTCACTTTTGAACTATACTAAGATCCCAGACACACCAAGGGGTTAGAAGTGATTGAGAGCAGCACTTCAGAGAAGGAGCTAGGGGTGATGGTTGATGAAAAACTCAACACGAGCCAACAATGTGCACTTACAGCCCAAAAAGACAACTGCATTCTGGTCTGCATCAAAAGGTTGAAGGAGGAAACCTACCTCTACTCTGCTCCTGTGAGACCCCACCTGGAGTACTGACTACAGTTCTGGTGTCCCCAACACAAGGAGAACATGGAATTGATGGAGTAAGTCCAGAGGAGGCCACATCGTTGATAGGAGACTGGAGCACCTGCCCTATGCAGACAGGCTGAGAAAGTTGGGGCTGTTGAGCATGCAGAAGAGAAGGTTGTGTAGAGACCTCGTAGCAACCTTCCAGTGTCTGAAGGGGGCCTACAGGGAAGCTGGAGAGGGATTCTTTGTCAGGAACTGCAGTGATAGGACAAGGAGTAATGGGCACAGACTGAGAGGAAATTCAGGTCAGACAGTAGGAAGAAATTCTTTCCTGTGAGGATGGTGAAGCACTGGAACAGGTTGCCCAGAGAAGCTATGGATGCCCCGACCCTGGAAGTGTTCAAGGCCAGGTTGGATGGGGCTCTGAGCAGCCTGGTCTAGTGAAGGTGTCCCTGCCCATGGCAGGGGGGTTGGAAATGGATGATTTTTAAAGTCCCTTCCAACCTCTTATCATTCTATGATTCTGTATGTAGGACTACATAGTTTGTGCAGAGCCAGACTAAAATTCAGAGGGAACCACCACTGCACAATACAAGAGCATTTCCTTTCTATTTGAAATCCCAAATCCACTTCCAAAGGCTTTTATAAGGTGCAATAATTTGACTACAGTCTCCATTTTATAGGCACATGCGCTAAATTCCTCTCTGAACCCCTGCCAAATCACTTCAGGGATGAATAGAAGTGGAATATTTACTTTTAATCCATGGAACCTTTCTTAAAGCAAATATAACTGGCATTCTGCTTTACAGATGTGAACCAAGGAATATCCAATTTCCAATAAATTTACTTTTGCTGCCTGCTGCATAATGAACAGACTAAAAGAAAAGAAAAACACACAGGTATCACCTTCTGACTGCCACACCAGGAAAGCAAATAAAATCCTTCACAGTGGATTTGAGAGAAACATCAAGATTCCTGCAGTATGTATAACTTGGTAGCAATTTCAGAAGTTCTAAGAAAAAAGTTCATAAACCAGCTTAAAAGTTTGCTGAGCTTCTTAAAGGTAGTCTGGCTATTAAAATAGGTGCTATAATGACTTACTACACATGCTAAAATCTCTATTAAATACAGAGTGTGATTGAGTATTTCTACAATATTTGTCTAGCTCATTTTTTGGACTGAGCATTTTTATATATTTTTTCTTCTCTCCTTCACTAAGAGCCTTTCTCTTTCTTATTCCCATTTCCTCCTCTACTTTCCAACTCCACCTTTCTCTGGACTAATGAACAGCAGATACCACAAAAATATCAAAAGGGAAGCAGTGGCACCTGT
Source organism: Ploceus nigricollis (assembly GCA_013399945.1). Classification (NCBI taxonomy): domain Eukaryota; kingdom Metazoa; phylum Chordata; class Aves; order Passeriformes; family Ploceidae; genus Ploceus; species Ploceus nigricollis. The sequence continues at coordinate 822,486 of VXBC01006765.1, read as the reverse complement.
GTAAAATGTTGACATTTCTTTTCTCAGCTACCAAATACTTTTTTTCAGGCTGAAGATATTCCATGTTCTAGTATATACCATGTCCTTTTATGGGGAGTTGGTTCACCTGCATGAACATGCATATTCCTGCATGATGGGGCATTTGCCTGTCTCTACCTCTTCTCTAAGGGAGAAAAGTAGGACAGATCAGATCTCTGCATAAAAATTGAACAGGGCTTAGACTCTTCACCATATGGTTCTACACTGAAATAGCATATTGCACATTTCCTGTTCCATGCACCAACCAGACAGATCATAAACCTGTAAAAGGTGAGTGCTCTGTACACTTTCTCTTTTATGTAAAATACTTGTAAACTTTAATGAAGACCAACAGCAGCTTCTGTATGGAAGCATCTCTTAGCAAGCAGGAGGAGACAAAAAGCACAAATGGAAGAAAACGTAAATCAAGGACTAAACACAAAGCTTCTAAGTTCTATGTTTTACTGTACTTGCAAAGACTTTACTCCTCACCTAAGAAGTGACCCAAGTCAAGGGAAACAAAGGGCCTGACATGAAAAGGATATAATTTGGAGGAAGGAAGTTCCAGCTTAAGACCTGATTGGCTAGTGCAAGATAACGCTGAAACACTGAAGACATCTGAGCATTGAGGTTTTCACGTCTGCTGAATTCCTGAAGTACCTCTACTGTGAGCATGAAGATCTGCCGCAGATCATCCTCCTACAGTCAGGATGAACACAATACATTCAGTATCTCAGTCATTAATGAAATGTTGATCAACAAGAAATACTTTTCCAGAGAGAATAAAAATTTCCAGTTTCACCCTATTTTCATTAAAATTCAGGAAATACTCTGAAATTGCCAGTGAGAATCCCCCCTTTTGTCAAAATTAATTGATTATGTTTGCAAAAACTATGGAAAAAATCCTCACATAAATACTAGTCGTTAAAAGATAAAAAACCAATATGTTTTTAATAAGTGGTGGAGAAAAGAGTTGGTCTTTGGCATGAAAAAAAGTTGGTAAGTTGTTCCACAACAGTCAGTTTAAAGCAATGCCTTCACATAAACATTTCTGACTGGCCAAACAATACATGTGAGACAACCAGACTACACCATCTGCAATAACATTTTTAAATACATACATAGCTCTCCTTGGCTTTAAACCAAAGCTATATTTAAGACTATCATTGTTCCACAGAGTATTCGTTTTGTTTGCAATTGGTAGCCAAGGAATTAAAGAGTCCAACGGCATAAAGATCTATAGCTCTACATTCATAAAATGGGCACAAAGGGGTTGCACCTTTTTGATACAAGTTTTTAAAAAATACATTATCAATTTTCCTGAAGTAGCCAGTATCTGCATTATTTGCAGTATTTGCCGTATTAAATGCTTCTAGGCACACGGTGTACCTGACGGCACCAGGCACAACAAAGTATTTTTGCTTCCACATGTTTAAATTTTAGAAAGAGAGGTAGCATATATCAATACAGAACTAGTTTACCTGAAATATACGTTTACAGTTACCATGGAACTCCATACTTAGTCCAATGTTGCTGGTTTTACTTGAACTTGAGAACTCGCTCAACAACGCCGTTAGAATGGAACAGGCCAAAGTTTGCTATAAAAAACATAAGGGGGAATAATATAACTAAAAGATGTCCAATAATACAATAGCACCTACAGTGTCCCTCATTTTTCTATTAGCATTTTAATACAACTACTACTTCAGTTCCTTCTAACACAAAGTAGAACAAGTCAAACTTTCAGGAAAACAGATCCTTGGATGAACCATTTCTGGAATCATCAGGGCTCCATCCTTAAAAAAGGAATTCGAGTATTTGAGCAAGATAAAAGCTGGCATCTGTGTGATCATCACTACAAATGAAACCAACTTATTGCAAACCATTTCCCAGCCTTGCCGTTTACTTTGTCTCCCTGTGCACAGGCCTTTACAGGTATTAGTTTCAGGCAAGATTTACTGTCCACTTATTTCTATTGATGTAATAGTTCAGGTCACTCTGAAGTTTGTTTTGACTCTTCTTTGCATTTGCTACACTTACCATGTTGGTATTTGATCATGATCAACTTTATGGCACCAAAAGTGATACAAGTTTGTCAAAAACAACAACTGCAATAACACTGTCTACTACATCTTCTCCCTCTCTCCCCATTAAAAAAATAGGAGAGGAATTCACAGAAAGCTCCAATACTTGAAAGGCCTTGGATACCTCCCTCCAAAGCACCACACTGACAAGCCTCAGAAATAACCCTTAAAACTACTCTATTAAAATTATGTCTCTGAAGTAATCTAAGAACTGGTGAGAAAAAGGCATGTTAATTTTAGAGAGACGGATTCATGAAGACTAAAGGTTTTAAGTATCTTTTTTGTTTTCAAAATTTAAGATAAGGTAAATGAAATGCTCATCTAAAACACTACTTAAAAGCCAACTTTCTGTTTGAAACACATGGCTCCAGCCTTTGTTGCTGTTTTCTGAAATATTAAAAAAAAAAAAAAAGCTTTTTTTCCTGATGCCAAAGTCCAGAAACCATCATCACCAGTTTTAATATCTTTTAACTGATCCTTGCACACAAAGGGGAGCAAGCACTGCACAGTGGAGATGCAAGCAGTACTTCAGACTTGTGCCATACACTGCTGTAACAAGCACAATAGAAAGTGTATACTGCTGAAATGAAAAGACTTTTTGTTAAAGAAATGTTCTATACAAAAAGCTCCAAAATTACTGGCTATCCTCCCAGACTGTTTGGAGCCAAGGTGCCAGGGATGGACAGAGGGATAGGAATTGTTAAAGGGTCATGCATGCCAGCAAGTGTCCAGGGGTTAAACAGAAATATGCACACTACCTCTGAACACCCGAAAGATTAAAGTGGAGATGATACTATTTATGCAAGCTCATACAACAGCTGAGACCAGTGCCATCCACCCACCAACTGCAACATCTTTGTTCAGAAATGCCTCTGAAGTCAGTACCTTGACCCCCCCAGACAACTAGTTATCTTAGTCAGTAAACACTAAATTAACATTCTTACTTACTAAATAAGTTCCAGACAGATCAAACATAGTGGCTTTGTGATAATACACAGGTTTTCTCTTTCACTATGCAATAAAGCTGCATAAGCATAGCAGACCAGCATATTGCTGATCAGTTGCTAAGTAAAAGCTTTCCCATTTTAAAGAAATTACTTATTTCAAGTGGACTATTTCTCATTTACAATCAGCTCTGTCAAACAACACATATGACTAAAAAAGCATTTAGCCCATGAAAACCAACACCACAATTTAAACTACTCCAGTGAAAGTGCAACTTTGTCACTTATATAATAGAAGTATTTCTAATTAGCTCAAACATTTCACAAATTTCAAATTTCTGTGCAAGGTGTTCACACAATAAATATTTTTTTTAGTTAGAAGAAATACAGATTTGATCTAATATTAAAAAAAAAAACCAGTATAGACTAATATTGAGCATTAAATCCAACATTAAAAGTACCATATAAAAAGAATTAACCTGATAAAAAAAAAAACTACTAAGAAAAGCCCCTCAAGTCTGACTTTAGAACAATGCTTCAGATCAGAATACATGTTTTTAAAGAAATACTGCAAAGTTTCATCGCATAACTCTCTAAATAGTTTAAAATACGAGTTTTTATTTGATGCTTAAATTACTGACTCACTCACATTTTTCAGCTCAAAGCAGCCACAACATAAGGACATCACTAGCTGCAATTACAAATCTTTGATGCTCTGCAACATATCCTGATTACCAAGTGGTATCAGTGGCTCCAACAGTACAACAACCAGGCAAAAACTAAACTGCTTCTGCTTTAGCATGCTAAGATCTTGACACCAAGCCACCATCCAGATCACCACAGGACAAGCAGGGCAACGATGCAGACTACCCATTATTTGCAGTTGGTTGTCAATTACTGGAAAATCAATAACCAAGTTCAAATGGGCAGGAACAATAGGAAAAGAACTTAGTTTACACTGTGATTATAAATACTTTATATTAGCTGAAACAGTGCCTTCCTTTTTCTCCAGTGTGTTTATAGGTAAATAATAATTTATCCTTTCTCTTTGCAGACTTATGTGTTACTGCATGGTAAAAGTGTGTTACAGATTTTTTTGTGTGTGCTTTTCTCCTGATTTCAAGGAAAAATTTAAAAGGAAGGTTAAATTTTATGACTGATGGTAAAGACATCTCTTTGAAAGTGTAAAGAGCAATGAGTACAGGTAGGCAACTGAATCTGCTAAGCAGCTTGAGCAGTGACCTATCCCCCTGACTTCAATGAGAGCTAGTTCAGATAGTTCTGGGACATCAGTACCTGCTTTGAGCATGACAGGAGAAAAATGATGTTACTAGATTTACACACCTTATTCCATCCAGCAGGCTAGCTCACAGCAAATATCAGGGCACAGTGCACCCCTCTGCTCTACTCCCTCCTACTGAATTCCCAGCATCCCATCAGCTTCCTTAACTTGGTATTTCAATACCTGGGGTGCAAATCCTGCTCCATTCCCTCACCATCCCAAGGGCCTCGTGCAATACTTGCACATCCATACATTTCTGTTCCCATCTGCACCTGCGCTCACCCTTTGCATCCATAAGGAATTGTAAGCACTCCTGTATATCCAGGTCACCAGGGCAGGAGAAGACCAAAGAGATGATAATTTCAAATTAACTGCAACCATAGGCTGAGGTGAGATGGCTCGAGACTGGTTTTCTAGAAGGCAGGTGCCAGCCCCCATGAGTTTAGCTTTCAGACAAGAGCAGAGGAACAGATCAAGACCCTAACCTGTCCTTGCAATGTCAAATATTTGCACAGAGCTTTGCTAAACCACCACTGCTTCCCAAAGCTGCCATAATGCTATAGGAATTTATACAGACTATTGTCCATAGCAGTAAGATGGCCATTTTCATGAATATTAACAAATTATTAGCTTAAAAGAATATTTGGCCTGCCATCTATTAAACTTTCCTGAATACACAATATTATTTCAGAAACTCTGGAATAAAGCTCAAATGAATTTTGCTAAAAGTAAAATTTGATTTTCATAAAGTAATTTTACTGAAGGTTAACTACTAATATTTTGAATTACGTTTTTTTAATATACAGATACATTTGGTGTGAAGATACAAAGTACCTAGAATATTATCAGAAGAAAGATTTTCACAAATCTGAAAACCAACAATTTCAGAGAAACCAATACTGGTGTGTTATGTGAACTAAAATTTCTTCCTCTTACACGTAAGAAAATTGAATGCACCTAACACATATAAAATTCTAGGGTTCTGGGGGTTTTTGTGGTTTGTTTATGGGTTTTGGTTTTTTTTTTTTTTGGTTGGTTGGGTTTTGTTGTTATTGTTTGTTTTGGTGTGGTTTTGGTTGGTTTGTTTGTTTGTTTTCTGGTGGGGATTTTTTGGTTCTTTTTTAAAGGTTTTTTTTCTAAGGTTTTTGCCACACCACAGAAGAGATTAACAATGCAAGTTAGTAATACCACACTGTAATAAGTAGAAAATGCACGTGACTCTGGGCATCATATTAAAAGCCAGATCTGAATGTCTATTGTGCAGCAATGCCATTAACTTCATACCAGTAAGAGTACACCTCTGAACCTAGTTTGACTCACTCCCTAGCAATTTCACTAGTTCTGCCACAAGTACATACCCAAACAATAAGCCCATCTAACAAAATAAAATCCTTCTCTTGTTGAGAGAGCATTGCCTCTGAGAATAGCTTGGCACTCACCCCAGTTAGCTTTATTACCAGGAATAAACTTTATGAAAGATCGCTATACATAAAATAGACTCTCAGCTGCTCAAACAGAAGATCAATGGGACTTGTGATAAGAGATTAACTTGGCAATCAGATACCCAGTAGTAACATCGTTTTAGCGGTTTTCTTTTTAAATGACTTTAATAAAACACAGACACTACAGAAAGACCGTGTGTCATTTTAACAGTAAACAACATTTATATATCATTCATAAAACTCAGATGCAAAAGGTAAATACAACTTATTCCTCCAAACAGAATGTCCCCTATAAAAGAAGCTAAAGCCATAATGTTTGAAGGGATTTCACACTTGTGCCTGGGCTGCCCATGGAATAAATGAAGCGCTTAATTTGAGGGTAGTTAGGTTACAAAGCATCTGAAAGGAAGAGGAGTTCAAATACAGCCTAGGAAAAAAATGGACATGTGGTACACCAGCTCTGCAGCAATAAAGCCAACAGACAAAGCAGAATGAACTCCAATACCAAAATTGTTTCCTCGTTTTGAATTCAGAGCAGAGATACAGTTAGGTTGCCAGAGATTTGATTACAGAATTCATTTTACTATTAAACCTAAACTATCATGCAGTGCCTTCTGCAAGTGTCATTTATACCTACAGAAAAAGCACTAAGCATATTTAAAAGAAGAAAGATTTTGCCAGAGTAAATCATATCATCTACCCTGTTACATTAGATCACTGCCAGCCTGAATATGCATTTAGAGGACTTTTTGTCTCCACATGTATAATGTAAACTCTGTTACTGAAACCAAAGGGAAGCCACGTGAAGATTTAATAGTATTCCTAAACTGTCTAAATTTAACTTGCACAAGAGCAGGAAGAATCAAAGAATAAATGTCTCGGAAGCAGAATCTGCTGTGTTGCTCCTAGGTGATAGAATTCTGTAATGTATCAAAAGCAATTTTACTAAGTTGTTTAAAGCAAGGCTTTCTTTACAAAGACAATAATAGTCTTCTTCTCTAGTTTCCTCGAAAAAGCACAGCTGTTTTTGCTAACATTTTCAGAGTATCTAAATCTCCAGAATATAAGCTGCAACTCCAAATTGGAAGGTTAAAAGGATGGCCAGAGGGCCAAAAGAAATATCTTTATGTACACAGAATAACTGGGGCCACTCCAACTTTTCAACTTGGGAGTATTGCAAGATGGGTGGGGGACCCAGGAGCTGAAGTAGTGGTTCCCAACCAAAGGAAACCAGAACATATTTTGAAGAAATGTAAGCAAGCACCAGGAAGAACCCACTGATATTCATCTGTTTCTTCCCAAATGAGCCAACTGGTGGAAAAAAGCTATAGAGCAGGGATATGATGATAGGAATAGGACCCACAGCTGCAGTTCTGTGCTGTCAGCAGTAAGGGACTGGCTGAGCAGTGCACTCCTTTCCTCTCATTCCCTTTCTGCCACTGTGCAAAGACAGATGAGCAGCACCAGGTTAACACATCAGAGCTACAGCAGAACAATAGGCAAGACCTTGCTTCCCTTCCTGGGGGGAACCAGCCAAACCAAGGGAAACCCCCAGGGGTGAGCTGAGAAAGAAAAAGTCAATTCCCCTGTGAATCACCATGGGCCAGAGGAAGATGATCTTGTGGCATGTGAAGCATGCAGGCTTTGGACAAAGAGAGAAGGGAAGTAGCAGCCTCTACTAACAATGGAAGAGATCCAGGCAGAGTTTGCTGGAGCACAGGGTGTAAAACATGCTTTTCTTTGTTTCTCTGGAGACAGGCAAAGTTGTGAAGCAGAAATCAGGAGGAGAAAGAAAAAGTAATCTCATAAAAGAAGTTGAAGGCCTGAAAACCATTTATAAAGGTAACATATCCTTCTCCAGGTTCTTGTCTGAATGCCACCAGTTGGATCTTCACTCCTACCACAGCTGCATGAACAAATACAGGAGTTTCAATTAAACTCATAATAATGAATAGTTAGACTAGCCACGCAGCTCACCAACAGCAGCACCCAGCCTTAAATATACACCATCCCAACAAGTGCTCTTTGGTTGGTAGGTGTCCTCCCTTCCCCCACTCTTCCCAGTACTCATTCCTGGTCTTCCCTGCCTGCCTCTGCCTGCCATACTGCCAGCTATGTCAAATGAGCTGCATCACACAGCTGTGTTCCACAGCAGATCTGTCCAAACTAAAAATGAGACGCTGTGAGGGAGAAGGGGCAGTTTCTAAGCAGACTAACACAAAGATCCAGCATGTTACTGAGCACATTTATTCTGAAGGGTGGTACCTTTGAGAGGAAGAATGACTAAAAACCAAGCAGCTACAGTCAACAAATGTCTTAAAGAAGCTTTTCCCCTAAGCCTGTTAATTTGTGTGACACCACTGTAATAAAAAAATACATGGTGTAACACAATGGAAAGGCTTAATTTCTTCTTTCCCAGTGAGTCTGTGAGGTCACAGGTGAGGGACTCTAGAGGTGCAAATCTCATGACATGGCAAAATTGAGGAAAGAAAGGGTTTGGGATGCCATACATAGAACAGGGGACACACATCTCACCACTTGGAACATATCTCCTCACTTCCCAGCCCTATCATTGAAACTGTAGCTCTAGTGTAAATATAACTGGGAGTTATCAATTTTTAGTAGTTATTAAGCAACTAAGCTGGAGACTTCCATCTCTGGTAGAGCCAGCTCCCTTTCAACAGAAAAATCTGAAAACTGCAAAAGCACCCTGATTAATTCAACTACTAAAAAAACACGTTTTAAAGTTCTCTTACATTTCTATCACTGAGTTTTAACCTCACATGTGGAGTAGTTTCTGGATTCCTAAAATTCCCAAACCAATCTTTAACACACTAACTTAGGCCTTTATAGAGAACTTATCAGCTTAAATATCTTGGTTCACCCTCTGCTTTTTAGACTCAACATGTCTCAAGGGCAATGAGATACACAGAACAAGGTAACAATTTTATTAGACCAGAAGACACAACTTGGGGTGGATAATACACATATTTTTGTCAAAATGTGAAAGTCAGGAGAGCCTCTCCAACTCCTACCCTACCACATGAAACAGTAACAGCTAGACAGGTTTCCAGAAGTAAAATTCCCTTTAAAGAATAGAAACAAAAACTGTAAATGTTAAATAAATATAACTATCCAGGCAGCCATTATAATGGATAGATTAACCTCAATGAAGATGAATGCCTAGAGTTTTGCTTATTAATATTTCCCACCGCTCACATGAAATCCATCCACAGCACATCCCTCAGAAGCTTTCGGTAATCTGAAGCAGCTGGATCTTCTCTCTAGCCCAACTAGGAACATTGAGAAACAGAACAACAGATTTACAAATGCCACAAGAGAAGGAATTGTTAGGATTCCAGAACTTTTCCAGTGAGTCTTGACAAGTCTTCTTCCATACACAAAAAAACTATGTAGGCTTCAGATATGAAGCTTTATATTAAAATACATTCAAAAAACACAGCTTGTGTTGCTTCCCAGTCCCATGTCAAGTCTATAGCAGCTGGATCCCTCTGCATCTGCCTGCACATATACTGGAAAAAAATCAAGGTGTAATCCGTATCTCGGTCTGGTTTCAAACAAAATCTGATTGTGTTCACATGCAGACGAGATCCTCCTCCTGGGAGTCAGTCACTTAGCTGCCAGGATTCCTGTCCTTCTGGCAGGGATAAAGGTCAAATTAAATCCTTCAGCTATGCAAAAGCAGAATATTTTAACACAAGAAGAAAAGGCCAAGAAATCAAAGGCATTTAGAGTTGAGAAGAACTTGGCCCACTCAATTCTCCAAAATCTTGAAATCAGTGATAGAAAACACATACTTAGAATTGTAAGATTGGCTCATGATACTGTGTCTGCTGCCAGAAACTCTGTCCCCCAGAGAAATGAAGATTTTTAAAAGAGATCCTGAAATTGCTGTCGGAGGGAGATTACAGATTCTCCTTCATGAGCAGAGGGATGGCTTGTATTGATAATACAGGAGGAGCCAGAAAAAACAAAACCAAGAACACCAAAGCTAATCTTTGTCCTCCTAGAGAATTACTACCTAAACTCAGTTACAAATAAATAGGCAGCCAGACTAAAAGTTTGCTTTCCCTTGTCAGACAAAGGTTTCTTCTGTGAGATTCATAAAGCACCAAATGGCAGAGACGCAGCAGCAGAAGCCAACACTCCAGTTCCAAACCTGGCTCTAACCATGCATCCTTCCCATCCCTGAAGTATTAGCTCTCCTTAGTGTCCTGTTATTTCCTTAACACGTACACTGTGTTCCACTATTAAAAGATTACTCAATACTAAAGCAATTTTATTACTCTCATCACAATTCCTCTCCTTATCTTCCTTCCAACCTCCTTCTTCTTTTTTCATTCTCAACAGTTCATCCATCAGTCTTGCACATATGTCAGTTTGCCACTACATACTTTCATGTCCTAGCCTCAAAATACATCCATCTCTTTTTAACTAATACTTGAGAAGTTGAGGTACTAAGCACATCAAATCCTGCAAAAGGACACAAACAACAGACACTACCATCTACATTCACTGTCCTCCTTATTACCCCAACTATCAAGACTTGATCTTGACAAGATATTACTCAAAAGTCCCAAAGATTTCATGGAGCAGGATTGGCTGACGATCACAAAGTTAGTACAGACATCTGACAGAAATTGGATGGTGGGCTGCAGGGAATGGAAAAGATTAAGTACCGACGTTATACTTGTAAGGTAAAGATGGATCAAGAAGATTCACAGCCAACAGGGAGGAAAAGGTAAGCAAGAAGCAGACAGGAGAATGCTTTGCTTTTTTAAAATGGACATTCTCTCAATTACAAACTGCTGTAGAAAGCCATTACCTCAGAATACTCTGAGCTGGAAGAGACCCACAAGGATCAAGTCCAGCTCTTAAGTGAATGGCCCATATGGGGATCCAACCCACAACCTTCATGTAATTAGTACCATGCTCTAACCAATTATCAGCAGCTAAAAGCTGCTGATAGCTCTTGTTTAAGAGCTTTAAACAGATTTAAATATAAAGTGACCTGCTGCTGACTTCATGTGTAGTGAACCTCAGGCAGGACGACACAAATGGGTGAGCAGAAGGTCAGAACAGAAGGCTGAGAAGGATTCAGAAAGGACAAAGAGACTGGAAAAAGAATTAGGAGTCACAAAGGTATGACAGACTTCTGCAACTTAAGTGTACAAGGAGGCAAGAGTGCATATCAAACCATGGGAAAGATGTCAAAAAAATTGAATGATTCCTTCCACAGAGAAGCAGAGAGGACTGGAAAACATCTGCTGATCTCTTTCAATACCTACATCCTAGTCTCTTCCGTGATTTGAATGGAGGCCTGTATTTACAAGTAACTAATATAAATGAATCTCCAGAAACACCTGTGACAGTGCATGGCTCTATCCTGACTGCACATCTCAGATCTTGAAAGCACCACTCCCTTCAGGATGTGGGCTTCACACCATACCCTGAAGCACCCTTAGCTGAGACTCCCCATAGCAGTAAGGCAACTGCACCACTGGGGTCCCACAAGGCCCCACAGGCATGGCTGAATGCTACAGGGACACTAGTAAAGAAACAAAACCACCCAGCCATATTTGAAAAGATAACTAAAATTTAAAAAAAAAATCATTGAATGAGTTATTTCATACAACCTTTCAAAGTTGTTACATATTTATACAAGAGGCATGCCCTGACTCACTTTAGAAAGCAGTTTTGGCAGGTAACATGCTGAAACACCATTTTATTACTCCTTAATATTGCACATGCCAGTCCTGGGTGCCAGTACCAGAGTCCCTCTCGCAGCTAAGTCTCAGAAGATTACAAGAACATTTTCATGAATGAGAACTGGTTCATAATATAAACCGTCACATATACATGGGAGCATGTGCTCATAACCAGTTTGCCAAAGACTACCAACCATACACCACGCCATACAGAAGATGTTTCAGCAGCATCACGTGTCTTTTTTTTTTTTGGCTAGTAAATCTTATTAGCACACCAGAATAGAAAACATTATATATCCTAGCCATTTTCAATACCATTCTTAAAACCTGAGCACAAATATTTTGGAAAAACTATGGAGAAATTCATACTTGTGAAGATGGGGAAATAAAGGGAAAATTAAATGAAGGGAAATGAAAAACTGAGCTCAATTTGGCAGTGAGCTGAACTTGGAGAAGAGTATCCCTTTCCCCAGCCAGAGCTCCTCTGCAACGTGCTCTGCTCTGCAGCATGCCCAGGATGATATGCTTGGAGCAGGCAGTCTAAGCTTGCTGTATGCTGTGGTCAGTGCAGCGTGTCTGTGGACAGTGCATGCACAGAATACAACTGCACAAGCTGGACTGTGCATTCCTTAGTTCAAAGTCCATGTTTCTATTTACGCCACTTTTGTAGCTTTATGCAAAGATCTTACAAACTACATGAGCTTACACAGTGTTGTGCATAAAACTTGAAAACCACAGCTGTAACTCCATTGTAATAACCAGGCTATGTTTCCTGGAAAAAAGCATTAACTCAGTTCTTCTTAACAAATACCCATTTCTATCTGAATTATGGAGAATCAAAAGGCTAAAATGGTTTCCTTAAGGTAAAACTTAATTTCACAGTCATTTACAAGACTAAATGAAGTTTCCATACCCTGAAGCGATATTACTTGTTGCTCAGAGGTGACACACTATTTTTAGGACCATGACATGAGCTGGATTACTCCTAGTACACTTTGATTGAATTTTCAGAGTTAAACATTTGCCACTCCTATCTATCTAGTACAACTGCTGCTCTAAATGCTCAGCAGTGTCATGAGCCAGTTCTCTCAAGGTTTTTTTTTTGAGAAAAGCTTCAGTTAAAGTTTCAGCATGGAATCTATATACTCTTTGATTTTCATCTGGTAGGAGAAAAAATCACCTCTCTTTAAGCTCTAGTTACATGCCTCTATTATGACCTATTCTAAACTTATCCCCTGGCATAGCAAACGGAATTTCACTAAATGCATAGATAGATATTGGACACCTTGTTTCCACTTTGAGCTCAGTATCGAAGGTAACACTTACCCCTAGTAGTATGACATTAAATCAAGAATAAGTTTTGTATTTCCATTCCATGTTTTACTTCCTCACACCCCTTTCTCTCCACCTACTGTCTCCCAAAGAACAGCAGAGGCCTATGCCTCCTGCTCGCAGCCCATTTCAACAGCTGAGCCGCAGCAGAGTGCAGCACTGCACAGATGGAAGGGGAAAAGAGTGTGCAAAGAACCTCGCAGCTAATGAAAGATCTGTTTTAGATCTTGCTATTAGATTAAAGAAAACCAGAGGAAAAAAGAAAACAAACAAATAATAATTTTTTAAAAACACACCAAAAAAACTCCCAAAACAAACGACCAACCCACAACTGTGGCACTTAAAGCAGCTACTCAGAAAAACATTCCCTAAAAATATGGTCATGTGTACCAAAGTATGTATACACATACTACCTAGTCCCAAAACATTAAAAAATCTCCAATTTGGTAAATGATTGGATAGTTACCAACTTAATGACTAATTGTATAAACAAATTATAAAATATTTTATAGCCATTAAGTATATAATGTAAGTTGCTGATACAGATTGCTTAATTTTTGAAGAAAAAAAAGTAAGTACTTACCACAGTGGGGTTACCGCTGCTGATCAGCTGGCTGACTTCATGAAAAATGCTTTTGCAGTCGATTGATTTGTCTAATGATCCCCGTTTCACTATCACCGCTACCGCTAATAAAATCTGCTCCCGAACATACTTTTGAAGGCTGTAAACAACATTGCACAAATATAATTGCAAGTAATTCTGGACATCACTGCTCAATAAAATTTTAGACACATTTCTTTTTCAAATATCTTGTGTGAATTCATAAGGGAAAGCTGACAGAAGTTAATTGCTAAGACTAAAAGACAAATTATTCTTAAAACGATCTTGCACTGCTGCCCAGGGAAACAAAAATGATAGCCCAGACCCCAGACTTTACGCAGAATCCTAGATGTTCAGAGGTGTGTTTTCTATACTTACTTAGGCCTTTGTAAGACATAGGTTAGAAGGAATGTTCGCAGTGACTCAATGCTAGCTTTTTCCAAGAGAATCCATTCTCTTACAACTGCTTCCATTATCGCTGTAGCAGCTTGAAAAAGGACATAGTCCACTTTACTAGTTTCTGTGGGAAATAACAAAGGAAATTTGAGTATTAGGAGACACGTATTCAACTTGAATGTGCTTCCAACGAAAAAGAATTAATTGAACTTACCATCATTTATTATTAAATAGAATATTGTTGCTATGAAACCAGAGAAGGAATATACAACTCAAAAAGGGGGAGAAATAATCAATAACCCAATTATCAAATTGTCTGGTATTATTCAAGTCAATGACCTAGGAGAAAAGTTGTCTGCGCTAGGAGGCTGGTTGAAAGAACAGGAACAAGAATGCTAACACAATGGGGGAATAAAATAAACAAGATGACAGATTTAGTTCCAACAGACTAATTAATAAAAGTGATTAATCTTACAGGCATGCCAAAGCTGAAAATTTCTGTGTTTGACTTTGAAACAAATAATGCATAAAAGTACATGTATTTAATGGGTAATAAAAATAAGTAAATCCACTTACACTTAAAAGTAACATTTGTGCTTAATTATCCAAGCAAAAATTTTACACCACGGTGTATTTAAAGTGTTCTACATCATGTTCAAGTTTCCAGATTCATTTTGAGTTAACCAAAATGTAATTTCTGACCACAGTGTAGGAATCATTTGCCATTGTCATCTAAATATGGGATTACTATGTATACAGATGCACTAAGGAAAGTATAAAAGTATATTATGGAGAAAGGTTAACAGTTTGGGTGATAACAAAATACAATTTAAAGGGAAACGCCAGAATATGAATATAATTTCTATGATGCTAGAAAGCTACAGAGACATTTGTTGTTGTTGTTCCTTTGCTTTTGAAAATTTTTACTTGGAAATAGCAGGTAATATCTCAGAAGCCAGTTTCAAAACATTCTGAGCTCTGCAGAAAGAATTTTCAGAAAGGGTGCAGCCACAGGGTGGCAAACGCATAAAATATGAAATAAAATTCACAAACAAGAAGCAGAGTTTGAGCTATAGTGGTTGACCTGCCAGGACTAGAAAAACTGCGTTTGAAAAAACCTCAATCATGAGATGAAGGGCTTTAAATTACTACAAAACAAACTTTCTTGCCTCAATTACATACAAACAAGTTTATAATATAAATTTCCTTTATATGCAAGTTCTATATCAAAGACAGCAGATAATATGCTAAAATATTTTAAAGTCATTTAATCAGGCTCCAAATCTAAACCCACAGAAGTAAACATGCTTAAATAAAAATAAACCACATTTAAATCTACTTAGCTTAATTTGGAAAACTAAGTAACCACTTAAGTAAAAGATTAAAGTGTATGTCTAACACATATAAAAACAAATTGAATTATTCCTGCATGGGAATTTTAATTCTGGCACTTGTTACCTTGGGCCTTCAGCTTTTCTAATGGTACAAAGCTCATACACACACAAAGAAAGAGAATGTAATTAAAAAAGGACAGTTTCCCCTTTGTGCCAAGTCCCGCAGCCGCACAACTGCGATCGCTGACACACAGAGCTGCAGCCCCCAGCATAAGCCTGTAATCAGCCAGAGCACCACGATCCTCCACAGAACTTACTAAAGAAAGGAAGGACAAGTTTTGCCAGTGCACTGAACAGCTATAAGCTTACAGCAGAATGCAGTGCCTTGTGCTTCTGGCTTCAACACCAGGTTTCTAAAGAACAACATCGTAGTGGCTGTTCCCCTTTTCCATATGCTCACCTTCTCCATTATTCTCCCTGTGTCATTCCCACACTCTTCTTTCCACGAATTACATCATCCTTGTTATTTCTCTCTACCTCCATTCCAGCTCCTGTCTTGAACATTTTTTTCCTATTTCTTTTAAAAGCCGTCTAGTTGGTCTTCTGGTTCCAGCCCATCCTTCCTGCACACATCCCTTCAGTACACTTCAAGTCTTTTATTTTTCAGCATGAACAGTTTCTTTCCCTTTCTGGTTCTTGATTTCACAATCCCCGCCTCTTCTTCCTCAACTCCCAAATCTTAACTACCTGTTCTTTCTGTCCATACCATACAGATACTTACTGAGGAAGCACAGAGTTTTGAAAAAGTCTCTAAGGTCCAGGTCACAGCATCATAATTGCTTACATTTCCATGAAAAACCTGCCCCATGTGGAAACACGCTGGATTTTCAATGGTGGTAGCATATGAACAGTTTAAGGATGTAATATATCTAGACATCCAAAAAGTATTAAAATCAGCATCATATTCCGTTCAACCAGACACATTTAAGATTTCATGAGATTTCATTATTTATTTCTGATTGCTGATGAATGAATCCTTAGATCCAAATGGTCTGCAAACAAAGTTACTTAAGGATGTTTTCACCCACCTCATTTTCTCTAAAAATCAACTTGAAAACAAGAAGCATCAATTTTGCTGACTCATCAAGCAAAAAGTGTGATTGCAGTCTTCCAAATCAGGTGGAGTACTACTATAATATACTAAACCCAGAAGAAACCCATTTGTAGAGATAAATTTTGGTGTGGAGTGGGTGTAGGAAAGGAAGCACATCCTGGTCTATATATCACAGTGTAACATAGCAGTAGGTCTGCAATACTGACATCATAATATTAATGAATTCTAAGTCTCTAATCCAGTAAATTTATAAATAACTGTTAAAAAATACTGGAGAATGAATTAAGTATGAAAATAATATTTTCAACATAATTATAATATTCCTCTGCTCATTCTGGCAAATTCTTTAAAAGAAAAGTTGCTTTTTGTGGTTTTGGCAAGTGTTCTTTTGTGCTCTTATTGAGATTCTCCCACCTGGTCGCAGAGTCAGTTTTCATTGAAATTCCCCCTCACCTGTCCCCAGCACTCACATGTGGTCAATACTACAGTGCTGACCAGCAATCTTACATCTTTACTGCTCCTGTAATTTCCAGATTTAGCTGCCAAACTCTAATAAGTCTCTATAGCACCTGTAAAAACATTTATCCTTTATAAAATGCTACCCAATCAGATTTAGAGCACTTCCATTAAAATCAAAGAAATTTCTGATGAAGGGTGGTATCTGCCTCTTTCCTTTCTCCATAGGTATAATCACACAAAATTTCAAATCAATACTGTCTTGCTTCTACCAAGTGGACAGACACTTTTCTAGCTTTTTCCTCTTTTCCTCCAGCTGGGCTGTCAACAGTAACTAAGCTGTTCAACTAGAAATAAACTCTCATTTCAGCACCAATGCAAAATCTGGTAGAGTGCATAAAATTGCACCGTTGACTGATTTAATGGGAACCAAGCATAAAGCCAAGCAACCACAGTACTGGCAGCTGCACAAACTGCACGGATTAGACAGTATTACAGTAATCATGTTGCAGAGGAAATCTATTAAATCAGTTTAGGAACTTAGCTACATGAAGTTACACCTTACAGCTTTGAAACTGACAGAAATAAAACAAAAAAGGACAGTAATAGGCTTCACACTCCATCAAAAAGTACCCCTCATTAAAATCAAAACTGATGTTCATAGTCCCAGCTGCAAAAGAACAGCACAATTCCAGTTATAAAAGAATGTACACACCTGAATTCATTTCTTGAAACTTACCCAAAATATGTTTGCAAACAGCAAATGGTGATTTTGATTTTCTAAATGATAAGAATATGTGCTCAGCATGTTGGCGTTGTTCATTGTTGACCATGGAAGGTGGTGCCTGAAAGAAAAAAAAAAATTATTCAAGCACTGATCAAAAATATACTAAAAATAATGTCATGTCAATGTCATGAATGTCAAACACATAAATGTTTGCCTTGTTAAACACCAAAACCCAGTATCTCTTGGCAAAACTGCTTGCTCTCAGGCACTACCTCTTCTTATATACCACTCTGCATTTACATTGCATGCACATAGGTGTGAATATCGAGGTATCAGGCAGAGAGTGAATAATTTAAGTATAGTTTCCTAACAATGTTTCTGAAGAAAGTTAGAAGTCAGATCTAAATTCAAACCAATTCTTTTTCTACTCAGACCAACAATACCACTGCACATCACTAAATGCTGCTAAGCACGCTCACAGTCCTGGAAGCAAAGCACTATTTTTTCTTTAGTTCTACATTTGTTTTAAAATATTTAGTTGTATAATAAATTCAGGGGATTTAAAAATTACTACAGATATGGTCTGAAATAAAGTATATACCAGGAACATACTACCCTCTAGTGTTTAATATTAAAATTGACATCCTGAGGACTGGTGTGATTGAAGAGACTAGTAAGCCCATTTGGGAATGGCTATGGTGGTTCCTCCCTACACCTATCCCTATATACACCCACCCCATTACATTCTGGGCACCTTGGCTGCTCAGGTAACACCTGCTGCTCTCCTGTTGAAAGCCAGCTCCAGGGAGGTTTCTACCCAAAAATCAGCTCGAGGTAAAGCATGAAACCATGCAATAACCTGGACCCCTGTGAGGTGCCTACGGAGCACAGAGGAGCTGCCTGCACTGCAGCATCACCTCATTGCACAAGCACAAGACCCCACACTGCCCTACAAGGTAAAAACAGACATGCAGAAAGTATCAGCAGCTCACAGCACCACACTGCTCTCCACATCTGCCACTAATATTCTCTGACTTCTGCTTTTTGGGATTTATCTGAACTGCACATGGCATGAGATACTCTTGCAGGGGATTGATATCACAAAACTGATGGTAACCTTTGAGAAAGGAACACGCACACATGCAGGAAGATCACATCCAAACTGCAGAGCAGGATCAAGGTGACAGTGTAGGTTACTGAACTTCAGCTGAACTTCCGAACTCCACATTCCAGCCCTGTCCCTAGCAGTTTGAGAAGAACATGTGTGCCACCTACCTTTCAGTCATGGTTATATCCACTGCTTTTGGAATAAAAGCATCAAGACCAATGCTTTTAATGCAAGTGAAATATTTTCCAGCAAATAAACCACAAGAAATCTGATTTAACAGGTAATTCTGTGATGTAACCTCAACTCTCCCACATGCAGCAGGAGCTGTTCCTAATGGGAACAGCTTTTAGTGTTTTCTGCAGTGTGAAGGACCATCCTCCTCTGCATGGACTCCAACTACATTCACTGCAATAGAACCAGCTGTACAGAATGCCAGAAGAATATTTGTAGCAGGTTATCAAACATGCAGGAATGACCTACACAGCAACAGCTTGATACACACTTCAGTCAGAGCTGTGGCAAATAAATCAAACCAACTGAAAAAAAGGCAGTTCCCACTTTTCCCTCCCACTGTATGGGCAAGCAAATGCACAGAGAACCAGACTGGGGAAGTGATTACCAAAAATCATCCCAGATTTTTTCATCTGGATCAGTTCCCCAGTCTGGTTCACCATAACCCAACACAAAAGCCTAAACCAGCACAGTATGGGACATATTGGGTGGTGATAGCCTGCTTTTTTCCAGCACCAGTTACCATTTTAGGTGCATTTAACCTACAGTCTCTGTTGTTGTGCAATGCCTGGGAATAGTTTTAAGTCTCAAGGAACACACAGCTCTGCCCAATGATATTCACAAGAACTAAGAATCAAATTTCTTGAGACAAGTGACGTATTTTAATAACTTTCTGCTACCAAAAGAAGAGGTCCTCCTAACTCCTTTCTTGATCCCACTTGCATGGTCTTGTTACCTCTTTACATGATACTTTCTATCAATTAGTCCACAAAAGAAAAAGAGGATAGAGGGGAAATCCAGGGGCAAGGGGAATGAATATTTGTTAGTCTAATAAGCATCAAAAAGCCAGACAAGTGCCAGAGCCAGTGCAATGTAGGGAGAAAAGGAGTGGAGTGACATTTCCCTTTCAACACTACTGACCTTGCAGCTCAGAGCTCTGCAGTCTCATGAAGCCTCACTAATTATAGCCATGTTAGAAAGAATCCTTTGGGTGTGACAAAGTGTAACTTTTTGCAATCCCAGGGTCATTTATATTCATGTCCTTAGAGCAAGAACACCAAATCAGGACTACTTGATCCAAACTAATTTTGCATTAACACATTATATTTAAGTTTGCCATACAGAGCAAAATATCTATTTTCACTGTTCTGTAATACTTAAGGGCACTTTCAGCTGCAAGCTATGGCACCACTAAAACAACAACCAGAGAAGTTTTATGGGAAATACCTCCTTTATGCTAAATAGTAACTAGAAAGTAGACCTCTTGTTTTATATTACTTTAGCTCTTCTGCTTCTCTGAAGTCCAGTTACAGAAGACATTGGACACCTTGGAAAGACATATGGCACATCATATTCCTGTATTAATTTTTAAAGTGGCAATAACTTAACAATACATTACAAACTTCGACTCTTAAAACTGTCCACAGCAGACAAGTGCGGCCGTTAAGGTTTGAACCGTACTGTAAAGCCACCAGAGGGAGCTTAAAGCTCACTTTACTGCCTTCACTGCATTCAGACAATATTTATCTGTACAATGAAAGTCCAGCTAGTTTTTGCTTTAAAGAAAAGGCCAGCATATACATATTCTGTGCAAATTTCACATTATAAGAACACTGGCTCAGAGAGCCCAAGAGCCCTGTACCCTGGTGCCCAGCACCTCCTTGGCACAATAGGATTAGAAACACACCCAAAGTATTCAGCATGTTTGGAAGGTCCCCTAGACCACACACGCCCATTCACTGTGTTCTTTCTAATTGTCTCCTTCCAACTCTTCTCTACTACCCAACTTACAACAAATTAAAACACAGTAATTTTCTTTTGGCATACTTTTGGCATACTGAAACCATTTGCAGCTCTGTCACTTTCCTTTCTGTACTGTCTGACATTACTCCTAACCATCTGTTCTCTCTTTTGTCCTGCAAGTTACCTATAAAAACTTCTCCTGAACAATTATCATCTTCCTGATTTTAGCATAACAAGTTACTGCCCCATAAGAAGAGAGTTCCTATGTGACACAGCATTATAAATAAAATTACAGCCTCTCAACTACCAAAGCTGTGTGGATACAGAAAAGGACCGGAAGCAACAGTGCCCACAAATAGGATCCAGCAAGACTACTGTTTCAAATGGCAGCTATCCACTCAAAGGAAAGGGAAACAGGAAAAAAAGACAAGACTAGAAACACTGTAGCAGACTAGCACTAACACTTGCAAGACTGCTAAACTTACCTGAAAGCCTGGACAACTCCGAAGAAAGTAATGTAATTGCAAAAGGTGGGAGACCAGCTGTCATGGAAAGTACACACAAGACTAGGAAACATCTGTTGATGCACATATGGGAAGAATAAGGGCTTTGGGATTTTCTTTTATTTTCAATAGGAGTAGTTAGATGCATACAGAGGAACTGAACCTACACACATGTGTTCAGAAACACATGCTTTATACAAGCATTTCCTACCTCAGTAACACACGTTTTAAAAATATAGTGCAATTATGAAACTGACGTGCCACGATGGAAAGTGCCAAGAAGTTAAAGTAATAGATACAAAGAATAGATACAAATAGATACAAAGGAAGCAAACAGGTTGCAAATACAAGACATTCATTAACACTAAAGCTGCAGTCACCCTGTATTTGCCACTGACTGGTTGAAGAAGTAACACCACATACGCATTAGAAGTCTGCTTTTTTAGCTCCTTCCCCTTATCTGAAAACACCTTTTGCTTTAAAAAAATGCATCAAATTCCATCCTCTCAAGTGATTCTGCTCAGGCATTTCATGTCAATCATCGCAGATATACAAAATACAACTTTTTTAAATCATATATTAGATGTTACATTGTTTTCTTAGTGGTTTTAGATCACAGAATAGAATTGCAGAATCACATAATAGTTGGAAGGGACCTTTAAAGGCCATCTAGTCCAACCCCCCACCATGGGCAGAGACACTTTCACCTTCCACCCAGCCAGGGTACTCAGAGCCCCATTCAATTTGGCCTTCAACATTTCCAGGGATGGGACATCCACAACTTCTCTGGGCAACATGTGGTGAAGCACTGAAGCCAGTGCTTCACCACCCTCACTGTAAAAAATTTCTATCTTCTTACAAGGTAAATAAAAAAGACTGAATTGGCTTCTGACTATGAATCTTGACCTCTTCAATACCTTCAACACCTTCTTAAAGTTGATTGTTTAGTAGTTTCTTCTAATATCCATGTGGATTCCAGAGAATATTTTAATTATTGCTTACTTAAGACACTGATAGTATCTTAAAAGTAACAACTTCTACCACTCAAGTGACAACATTATTATGAAAATAAATAACAGAGTCGTTTTTTATTTAAATATTAGTTAACCAGCTTGCATTGATACTTCTGCATCAAAATTTTGCTAAGAAAAATCCTGGCCACGATCAAATATAAACATAACTAAGGATGGGGTGAGCAGCATTCATTCCTTACAGGAAAAAAAAAAACTTGCCAAGACAAAATTTGATTTTTCACTTTTGCTATGGCAAGACAGCACTGAATACAACCAAAGTCAGCATCTTCCTACAATTACACTGGGGGAAATCAGCAAATTAGCACGTCACAAAGAACAGTCACACACTCCTCCAGACTTCACTGCTTGGGAGAACAAAGAGAGAGTACACTGGAGTGTTTTAAGCTGACACCCACAGTATTCCCACCTACCAAAAAGGTACCCTATGAACAGCACAGCCTAAACACTAGGAGGATTATGGAAAGGTAAACATGCCTACTAAGAGAATTTTCTTGGTAAAAGGAAAAAAAGAAAAGGATCAAATTGCTTGTACCTGCTAGTACTAAAGCCAAGTAGAGGAGCACTTCTTGCCAAAGGCAATGTTTATGTCTGCAAGTGAAGTACATCACAAACTTGACAAGAGCAGAAACAAAAATCTGATACTTCTACTGAAGTGTGACTTCATAAAATTCACCACAAACTCTCCAAACTGAGCTTCTCAAATATGTAGGGGAATTATGTCTTTCTTGCAGTCAAAAGGTACAATAAAACTGTTCCAAAACTCTGGTCTGTGGGCCACTCTTGGCTTATGAAAACGCAGTTCAAGACATTCTCATTCTTCAGAATGGTATCTAGACTCTGTGCTGCAGAGAGTCTGGGAAACCCAAGAGGGAAGAGCTTAGGAAACAGATCTCTGTCAATATACAAGGATAAGCAAAAGCCACCACAGATGGCAATGGCACTGCTGGGTCTGGACTTTGCTGACAGCCACCATCAGGCAAGACACGCTCAGAAAAGCAGGGAATAAAGGAAGCCCAGATGGTTTGCCAACATGTCCCAGCAGGCAGGGAAGCCAAGTAATAGTGAGGCATATGCAAAGGAGAAAGATCATGAGTGAACTTGAGAACCATGTGCAGGGGAACACCATGTGATGGTGATAACATAGATGAGGAGTACAGGCAAAAAATAGAAGGAGAAAGAGGAAAAAAAGGAGAAAATAACACAGGGGCAAGCAATAATTTTTAACTAGTACATGTACTGCATTTAGGATAGCTAAATATATTACTCCACCCATGTAAGCAATTGTTACAGCTGCAACATAACTAAATAATCAAAAGTTATTCAATTTTAAATTAAAGTGCTCCTCTACCAAGACAACTAAAACCCACTAAAAACAGATTTCCATATCTTAAATAACAAAAATACCTTGAAATAATTACTCCCCAAAATAATTCTGCTGTATAAGCAATTTATACAAAAGAATCAGACTCAGAATAAGGAGATTTCCAAGTTTAACTCTACCAAAGTCATACCAAGCAACATGCCCCAAGACTGAATTACCCTGACTTCTGTGAAGTCAAGCCATTACAAGTTTCAACTCCAGTTTTAGCAGTAACACTTTTCAAGTGCTTCAAATAAGCTTCTTTCCTACAACATATCACAGCACACTCCAAAACTGTCACTTGTCTTATTAAAGTAGCTAATCAAAGAGATTAAATGTAAGGGTCAGGCACAGAGAACTGGACAATTAGCCAGACTTTTGTTCTTAGCTATTCACCTTACTTCTCTAGCAGACACTGATACCTAATGATGCAAGGAGGTCTTGTCCTCTCATGAAGCAGATGCCCCAAGCTAATAATTCAGACTAGATGAAGATGCTCAGCTCTGCAACTGCTTTACAAGTAGAACAGACATTCCAGTTTTGGGCACAAAGCCAGAAGGAATTTAAGACAACAGCTTCTGCTGTCCCAATCAGATCTGTCATGTCATGACTGCCTAGCTTTGAGTAATAGTTACTACAGAAAACTTAACTGGCACAAAAAAGTCTCCAACTACGTTCCAATGACTTCCTTTCCACTTACTATTTTGAATAATCATTTAAATTACAGCAGTGACTCAGCCTCCAATTCAAAAGATACTCAAGGTTATTTTAAAGATTGGTAAGAAAGATGCAAAAAATAACTTCCAACCAGAACTGCACTAGAGACAACATGGTGGAGATATAAGACTTTCTGACCAAAAACTTCCTTTGATCTAAAAAAAGAAAGTCTTCTCCAAAAGTAATTATGACTTGAATTATTTAAACCCCAGAGTGCCCATTATTTTTCAGTATATATTTGGAACAAATGTATGACTGCTGGAGGAATTGCCTCCTACACACCTACTCACTCACATCTTGCTTTCATGCAGAAACTTAACAATAGGGAAAAAAGACTATTTTTTTCCTCATCAACTTTTGATTTATATTTTGAAGCTGAAATATGTTATTAAGTCTTTTGCAAGTAAATTAGGAGACAAGTTGTGGTTTGTAATAAGAGCTATTCTCAGTTAAGTAATATTCTTGTATAAGATACTATATATACACACATTAATTGACTAAAGAGCCACAGTAAATCATTACCAATAACAAAACATTTTCTGAGATAAGACTTCTCTCCAAGGCAAGCAACAAACACTACTGAGGTTTTACTTCTCTGCTAACAATTTGATCCACAAATATAGACTATTAAAGGCTCTCCACTGAAATTACCCTTCATTTATGTGCACAATACAGCTAAATCTGAGAAATATCCCATAATGGATATTTAGCATACAGTAGTCTGGCTGTTGACAGTGAGAAGATGAATGCTGACATGAGGCTACAGTTCAGACCCTTAAATTAAATGTTATTTTCTAATCTCTACATTCACTGTTCTAACATTTCAAAGCACAAATGAGGTCTGACCTGCAGTTCTGTTTGGCAAAATAAAACTTTTCTAAAACATCTGACTGACTGATGGCAATGGGAAAATCCACATGGTCCCTTGAAGGCAGTAAGATCCAACAAAGCAACAAGAAGTCAATCCATGTATGCCAGAGAAAGCTCAATCAAGACAGAAAGTGTGACTTTCTGTCACACATGTAAGAGGACAAAGATAAGAAAAACACCGAAACTACACAGAACAGTTACAGAAAACCTCACTGTTCCAAATCCAAACATTTTCAAAGCATTTAATGTTAACAAATAAAATCAACCCACTTTGACTTCACTAAAAATGGCACATCATGACTGTAATAGCACAGGAACCCTAAAAATATGTTACTAAAGAATACAAAAAGTCAAAGTGCCCTTACAACAACTGCATTCAAGCCTCAAGTCCTGCCCTCCTGTTTCCTTTCATTGTGTAAAAGCAAAATCTTCCTATTAAGAGATGGGAGATTCAGCAGAAAATAACACCCCATGCATTCTAGCTACTCCTCAGGTATTACAGGGCTGGTGGTGGCTGGCCTTAAATTCTGAATTATAGCCAATTTGGCAATCTGACCATCTCCTGGAGCTGGAGTGAGCTTGGCCTCCTTATCCTGAAGCAAGAAAAAGAGTTGGTGGAAATGAACCAAATTTCCCCCTCAGCCCCCACCAACTCCAGCTGCTTCTCTCTTTCCCCACGAGGAGGCATGGAAGATACACGGGTAATAGGTGGAAAGGAATCTCAGTACCAACACACGCCACAAACCTCACTGCAAGGTGGACTATCCGCATGGCAGGTCCTGGTTCTCCAGCAAGAGATAGGATCCTAGCCTATCCACAGCCTCTGAAATCCTGATTGCAACTTGATCTTAAGATTCAAGTGGCTCACCTCTGTATTGCTCATTTCTGTGCCTATAAGACAGCACAGACACCACTTAAAAAAATGTGCCAGGGGAGTACACAGTGAATTTCAATACAAAGTTTGAAGTAAAGAAAGAACCATTGCGATCAATCTTCAACTAGACAGGAGATCATAATAACACTGGTAATGCCAATACTCCTTTTCCAAAGTTCATCACTTGAGATGTACACAATATACAACCCATTTATCAGGCTCACTATGCATCAAATACAGTCAGCATCTGCTCTCCTTCTGCAAAACAAACTTTCACATTGTGTGTGAAGAAGTGTCTTATACTACATATTTCTTCCTATTGTCCAATTTCAAATTATACTTCCTGAAAGAATAGCTATAACCACCCACTGCTGTAAGGGTGGCATTACTTTTACTTTCATGTAGCCTTCTACAGTGAGCACGTCGAGTGGAGTGAGACATCACAGGGGCAACCCCCATGCACCTCAGACCCCAAAACACAAGACAAAAGCCATCACTACATGAAATATTTAAACTGAGATAGTGATAAATTTTGATTTCTGAGTGGTTTAGGCTTGGACTCCTATCAAAAAGGCATTTCCTCCCAGCAAGCTAATGAAGAAAGGCAGGCACACAGGGCAGCCAGTTTCCCTGCCAAAATTCAGAGTTTAGCACTTCCTCCACCATCAATCTTGTTAAAATGTCAAAACCATTTTGTCCTATCATAGTTATTTAGTAAGAGTTGATTAAAAGCAAGATAAGGAAGTTTCAAAATTTTATCTAAATTTGATGTGGAAAACTCCTTTGGTTTATTGCACTTTCAAATGGCATGGCCTAAAACGTCTGCCTTTATTAACGGCTTTTAACTGTTAGGGCACTAATGAAAACTTACAGACACAAGTCAAACACACACAAAGTACAGTATTTGAATCATGCAAGAAAACAGAATAAGATACAGACAGATACAAGGTACAGGCAAGAAATCAAGGTTTAGCAAAAAAAGAAGAGCAGAATAGAGGCCAGAGGAGGAAGTTCATAACCTGCATTAAGTGGAAGATAAGAAAGGCAAGAGAATTTGTGGAATTGAAATTAATTTTGTGAAGAGAATAACATCTTTCACTCAAACCCAGGAAAAATTATGAACTTTCATTGAACACACCTCAAAAAAGGTTCTTCCCCAGTCTGCCCATACTGGGAAACAGCGAAAATCCATCTAGAATTGTACATACTCGAGACAGTAAGATGTCTTCTACTTTTACCTTGTTTCACCACTTTGTTCCACTCTTGCAAATACAGGCTGAACCATGATACTGAAGAAGTTACACATCTCTGTATTCATCCTCTGATACACAGGAGAGCACATGACACATATGTTGAAAAAACCTCTTCTAAACACGAGTTTTCTATGACAAAGTTGGGGTTTTTTTAATCCCTACAGAAATGTTTGGGGATTTAATTTAGAAGATGCAATTTTTAGGACTCTCTTAAAGTGAGTGCCTGAGCTCATACAAAGAAACCTGTACAAATTAGCCAACTCTCAAGTTCTGAACAGTGAAAGGGCTCCACATATTCAGGCTCCACTGAAAAAATGATCATGAAGAAATGTGGTCATAATCATATATTTTATTCTCAGCCCTCTTAGAGAGAATATTACTGTAAAATGAACAGGAGACTAGCTCCAGAAACAATATTGTCATTTCTCTTCATATTAAAATTTAATATGTATATATTCCCCACTAAACAATTCATTATTCTGAAGCTACCCAACATCTGTTCCTAATCCCACTTAAAACAACCTCACAAAATAAAGGGTTTGCAGCTTACCTTCCCTAATTCTCTCAGGAAGAAACACATTTTGTTTTTGTGCTTTGGCTTTGGTGCTTGTTGTTGACAGGTGAGGAAAGCACTATTCATACTCTCGTCACCAGAGGAGTGTGCCTGTTTTGTAAACTTATTTGCACATTTCCTCAATAACAATGCATGACATAGTCATCTGGGAAGCTACCAAGACTATAGTTGAAAAAGAAGTGAAGTAGCAACAACATTATTAGCAAAATAAACAGTAGAAGCCAGTGGCCCAAGAGATGAAAAAGCTAAACTAAATGTGAACAGTTAAGACCTTGATGAAAAACAAAACAAAAACCAAAACAAAACGATGATGCAGAAAAAACGGAAAGCTCTCTTTGCACCTAAGATGAGTGAAGGTTAATGTAATACTTTTCAGCCACGGCTTCAATAACACACAATTTATCTTTAAGGCACCTAGAATCAAACCAGCAGCTAGCTGCACAGGGGGAATATATTCCTTCCCCCCCACGGGGATACAGTCCTGTGCAACAGAGATATAGGCTGCTACTTGGGGATCTCCAGTTCCTGTATACACATATACATAGAGATGCTGTGGAGACATCCTCCTGAAATCTACCAGTGACAAATGTGTAAAATGTGGCTTTTAGATGAGGGGCGTAACATAAGAGGAAACCAACTGAGCTGTAAGGTGAAACCCAGAGCAGGCAGGAAGGGTCTGCCAGCACCAACAGCAACTGTGTGAAGTCATGGCAAGATGAGTGAGCAACTGACTTAAGGGACCATGTGAATGCCAGGACCACCAATACATGACCAAGCTGTGGCTGATCAGTTTTGGGGAAGTTCACAACAAACGACTGAAGACCATTTATTTGCAGAATCAAACAAAATAATCAAAAGGAGAAGAACCTTTGCTGCTTGCCCAAGGCAGAGAAGCGACACATGTAGATGGTGGGTGAGAGGATGACACTTAACCCCACACCACCAGCTTGAATACCTTCCACCTGTCCCCAGACAGGCAGTGCACAGAGATATGACTTCTCTTGTGCTGCCACAAGACACAGGTGGCAGTTTTGCTGTAACTCATCAATGAGACAGTGCGGTTTGTGCTTGTACAATTGTTTCTGCTGCTTATTAGCTCTGATACTGCTTGCATGCCATCACTAATGCCATAATTAATGATAGTTGGAACATTGTTTCACAGTAATAAAGGAAGGTATAACTGAGTGTTGGTTGTCATCCAATTGCACCACTGATCTTCATGCAGACCAGTGCTTAAGTCCCGGAGCCACAGATGTTCTGTGGCAAAAGTCAAAGCACCAGCCTCTGGAGTACACACAGCTACTGGATTTTCACACTCCATGTTAATGATGGTGCAACACATTTTTTTAATTCTGCGAACTGCCCCTGCCCTCCTCACACACTGTTGGAGCAAAAACCTATGCAGCCAGGATATTTACTTGTGATGTGAAAGAGTAAAAGTCAAGGTCCTTCCAAAGCAGCCTGAAGAAGGGATAGAACGTGGCTCAATCACTTCCTTGTGTCTTAAAAACTATCAGATTATGCATTTCCAAAAAACTTGAAATACAAAGTTGAGGAACGTACCACCCACTCCAATACAATACCATGTAGCTTTTCTGCAGCTCTTCAAATGAACAGATTTCAAAACACATTTGTGAAGGATGCTGGTATTATTATTTTCCATCATTACAACAGAATCCTAGTCTAAGTTGACAGTAATGAAGAGGGGCTGCCTCTCCAGAACTCCAAGGCTGTAGTGCTTGGAGATCTTCCATTCCTTCCAGCCATGTTAATTCCTCTCCGCTCCTAGACACACATTATTAGCCTGTGCTAGCCTTGGCAACTGGCAAAGTCCTTCTGACAGCCAGTCCAGCTCACTAACCTAGCAGATAATCAATCCAGCAAAAAGACAAGTAATGTTTTTTCTCTGCCACTCGGTGTTAGGCTGGGTTCGGCTCCTGTGAAAATATAGCCTATGTCACACTTACAAGCCTGGGACTGCAGATGTTCTTCACCTTAGCCAAGGTTTTTGAAATCCCAGAGACCGCCATCATAAACTCTAAAATTCCACGGCTAAACACCTTTCTGCACTTCACTGATTTCACAGCCACAGATTAATTATACAAAGCCTTCAAGAGACCCTGGCATAAGGCATATTTCCAAAACTACCACAGCTGTGCCTCTAGCATTTTGCACAGCTGCACATAACACAGCTGGCCTGAATGACAACAAGAGTGAAATTCATCATTTCGGCACAAATCATTATATACCTTTAGCCTTTCTTCATATTCACTTTTGTAGTCCTGTAAATTTTGAATTTGAAATTGTAAATTTTGAAGGCACCACTAAACCAACTGATCTGACTTACAAAGTAACAAAAGCAAAAACCATTATTCACTTGCTCCTACATTAACTTAAATACGTTTTTAATGTACTTTCTACTAAAAAAAAAAAATCAGTCTTGATTGAAAAGAAAGAGAATTGTATATGCTACTTCCTAAGTGGTTTAACAACATAATTTGACCAAATTTCTTCCAGGAGCATAGGCAAGCTCTCTCATCTCAGTCAAGACAGTAGAATTGTCTCTAATGCAACACAGTGAAAATTACTTTAATTAAAAGACACTTTTCTCCCTGAATTCACTACCCAATCTAGCTCACTACGCAATCACTCAGGTGGGTGTACTATTAGCCTACCTTTTGGCAGAGCCAAAGACAGCACTGTACAGCAGCCACTCGTTATGTCTCTGAAGTAGGAAAGTTTGGGGTTTTCCTTTTTGGAAGACAGGAAAGAGGAAGAAGAGAGACTATTTAAAGTACATCCTCTTGTACATACTTCCTTCATTCCCTAAAATCCCTATCTTAACAACTACCCCCTGTTCAACAAGATGTTTTGGACTTCAAAGTCTATAGGACCAACATCGCCTACAGCTCAGATCTGACACCTTCCCTTGTATGCCACATCTCTCAGTACATATGTGGGTTTATGCCACTCATACATCCCACTACACACCAAAATTGCAGAGATCTTATGTACACCTAATTTAGACACTTTTTAGAATCAAAACACTGTCAGAAACTGATGAAAAGGAGTATTTTACTTATCTACTAGTGACAGGATCAGCTCAACTTAATAATCAAGAGGATTTCTTCCACCTCTCCATAGGGAAAGCTGTTAATTAACTAATGAACACAGATTAGCATAACAACAATAAGACTCTTGGGAAGCAGGTTAAAGGGAAAACAGCAGTAGGTAGTGCCTGAAGAAGAATAATCCAGATGGAGTTATGGACTAATGAAGCTCCCCAGCAGATGAATGTAGAAGCAAGCACACAGTATTTACATTGATTACTCAGAACAAAATATAGAAATATGCCAATGCAACGGTGACATGTCAAATGGGTGTGAAGCATATTGATTCAAAAAGACAAATACTCCCTCTGTGAAACAGTCAGGGGAAACAAACTCTAAGCATGCATAATCCCATTTCACTAGATTTTAATTTCATTAAACACAATGTTTACTTTTCAAAGATATCAGAATCTGTATCAGTTCTCACTTCTCTAATATCAGCTCTTCACTTTAGTACAGATAAGCTCCATACACATTTTTTCTTGGCTCCCAGGTAAGAGTTTCACTAGCATGGTGCACACTGCATGCACACTTCTCTCCCGGACGGTAATCTGAACTGTGTGCCTGTAAAATGCACCAACCATCCCAGCTCTTAAGCAAAAGAAGAAAAAACTATACATATATACGATGGACTCTTAAGTTACTTAGTACTGTTCCAAAAAATTATCTGAACAGCTTGGGTATGGTTCTCTGAAAACATCACCTTGCTGCTCTGAAGCAATAAAGAAAAGTACAATGTCAAGTACTATAAGGAAAGGAATACAGAAGAATATAAAAAATTTACAACCATCTAAAATCCTCAAGTACATACATCACAGAATTCTGGTCAGTTCATTCAAAAACAGTATCATAAATCTAAAAAATTACATTGGGATGATTTGATGTATGGGGGAACATCCCAGATGAAAAAAATGACAAGAATCTTTAATTTAGCTAAGAGGTGACTGGAGAATGCAATAAGATAGAGAATTATACAAAACCACAATGGATACTGCAGAAGAAAAATCAGCACATCTTATAGTTATTTCTCATAATTTAAGAATGAATTAAATTATGAACCAGCAGGCTTCACTCAAAGAACTATATTGTTTTTTTTCCAAAAACACTTGTAAACCCCATTACACCCAGAAAAGCATGTAATATATATATATATAGATAGATGTATGAAGACTAAATAATATATATAAAAACTAGAAGAAAAAAAAAAAGCATTCCAAAAGCAACTGGACCCATTTGTGGGCAAAAAACAATGACAACACCTCAAGCTTTTGAAATTGCTAATTCAAATAATGTAAAGTGTCCACTAGTAAAAGAATCATCCTTACTTTTCAGACCTCTCTAAATCAGCAGCTACAGGTAACCACCAGAAAAAACCCATGTGAGCAGAAGTTTCCTCTATTCTAGTCATAATATAGCACACATACTGCTTGTTTCATGGGTGACAACTTGGAGGACTTTCACAAATCTCCTCAGCATTGGAATGATTCATTTGTCTGATTTCTTCCAACAGGCAACCTGCCATAACAAAAGCAGAGCTACTCCATCTCTCCCTTTCACCCTTACTATGAGCCATGCTTCACAGTCTGAAAAATTGCCTCACAATGAAGACATATTGCAACAAGAAACTGAACTTCTTTGTGGGATAAGGATTGTCTTGGCCTTTGTGGAGAACAGGCTGGCTGGTTATATCAAGATGTGAGATAGTGGAGAATTGATGAGGCTTATTCAGCAAAACCACAAGCTAGGCCACTTGCTCATCTTGCACCTGGGCTTGAGCAAGGCTTAACAACTGAATGTTGCCTGGGCTGAAGCAGAGGCCCCAGAGCCCGATGTTGTCTCAGTGAAGTGCCAGCCCTCAGCCTCACTGCCCCTTCACTGTGCACAACAAGCCTTGGTTTAGACCTCTTCCTCTGAGGAGACAATGATGGGAGTAAAGACCTGGTGAAGGTCAGATGGCCACCGCTCCTGCCTCAGCCATGTGGAGGAGCACACTGAAGTACCACACTTCTGTGCTGTCTTTCAGCCACAAGATAGGTAGCTCAGTTTGATGAAGGCAACCAAAGACCCTCATCCACCCCTTGTTTATATATTAAAAGCCACACCTACCAATATGAAAATAAGAAAACAGATGTTCCCCCACCCTATGATGGCAGCAACAGGCAGCCAATGGTTTTTAACTGCAGTCATTCATTCATTTGTCCAAGAAGTACAAATTGATATTTGAAATCTTTCACTATGGAAGGACAAGAATACAACCCCACTCTACAGACAAGATGACGGGCGTGCTCCTCTCCTTTCCCCAAAGCAGGCACAACTCTGTGCTAAGATTTGCTTCTCTGACTGCATTGGAGCTTACCTAGGAACACTTGTACACAGAGCTGTGCATCTATATTTTGTAGGTCTAGTGCAGGTATCAGCAATCTAACAAGAACCTATAATCTGCTGCTTCAATAAAACAGACTATTCATGACTCCACAACCATGAAACTCTTATTCAACGTGACTGGACTTTAGTGCCTAAGTGGTTATAAATGAGAAATTAAGCCTATCTGTACTCAGCCCCCCTGATCTCTGAGGACTAGCTAGAAGGCAAGGGGGTTTATTTCCTGACAATTTCATACACTTATCACAACAGGCCTGATCTCCACAAAAGGTAGGTCAAAAAGAGCTAACCATATAAACTGTCATGGTTGATGGTATAAACAATCTGATCCCACTAACATGCTCCATTATGCTCTTATTCTGTAACATCTGAAAGTGAAGTTTCTAGGACTACTGTCAGACCAACCAACTTTAGCCTGAAATCTCCCTCAGAATAGCAGGATAAATCACAAACTAAGTGGTACCCTGAGAAGGTGGTGATGTGAGAATCCACATCACCCCACACACACACCCAACACCTACTCTTTGAAACGGACCACAGTCAAAACAGAACATTTACAAACTTTTAAAGAATGGAATTCTTCTGCAAAACCACAGAATCACAAGGTTGGAAGAGACCTTCAAGATCATCGACTCCAATTCATGCCCTAACACCTCAACTAAACCATGGCACCGAGCACCACATCCAGTCTTTTTTTAGAAAGATATCCAGGGATGGTGACTCCACTGCCTGTCCCAGGCAGACAATTCCAGTACTTGATCACTCTTTCTGTAAAAATCTTTTTCCTAATATCCAACTTATATTTCTCTTGGTGCAGCTTAAGACTGCGTCCTCTCGTTCTGTCAGTTGCTGCGTTTGCTCATATGTTCTTTGAGCTTTCCAAGAGCCACACCACATAGAATAGCCTAACATGGACCTCTGGACCTATTTTGCTCAACCCCCTGCCCAAAAAAAAACTCATTTCAAAGTTAGATTGGATTGTTCAGAGACTTGTTCAGTCAAGTATTAAATATCGCCAAAGACAGGAGATCCCACAGCCTCCCTACACAGCCTGCTCCACTGCCTTCACCAATCACACTTACTGTGACTTTTTTGTCTTCTCTCCAGCCGGAATATTCCCTTCTGAAACTTGTAACTTCTTCTCTTTTCAGTGGGCAGCTCTAAGTGAAGTCTGGCATTTCTAATATCAGGAGTTGGAGTTAGCAAGTAAATTGTACAGTGAAGGTACATTATACACTTGAGCCAACCTGACAACTCACCACTAGCAGGGGCAGACCAGCTCTGTACGTGTCCAACAATCTAATTTCAGTGCCTCCATGCTAGCTCTGCAACGTAAATGGCTGCACAGATAGCCAATACATCTTGCTAACCTGACAGAAATCCATTCCCTTGTTTAATTCCTATGTCATCTCAGCAATATTAATATCTTCTGCACAGGGTCACAAGAGAGAAAGAAGAGCTGCAGGTAAGAACAGAGCACCTCTTTTCGGAGGGAGTGGGGTGAACAAGCAATAACCTGTGAATTTACATTTAGGTGTCAGAGAATATCATATGCTAGAAAATTTCAACCTGCTTTAATACACTCTCAGCAATAACTAGGCGGTGTTAGGCATGTTTCCTACTTCATCCTCTCACTTCTGGGATGAAATTTACATTTCTTTCCATAATAATACAACCAATGTCTTCTCTAATCCATGAAGACAGCTATTAAAACAGTGCTTAACTAGCACTAATTATATTTGGCATTAATTACCACCTAAGCTAAACAGAACATAATAGATAGGAGATACATGGTCAGGGGACACCATGCCAGTAGGAAACAGAGGAGGAGTAAATTCAATCAGTTAATACAGATGTTGGTGTATGGTCTTTACCAAGCCAAAGTCACACAGGCCAAACGCGGATACCAGCCTGTGGCACTGAGAAACTTCACAGCAAAGCATTAATGGGGATCTTCAGGTGAACACCATGCACCTTTACTAGAAAGGAATTACATACTCAATTTTTATACCGCAAATACTTTTACACATATTAAAGAAAATAGTCGCAGCACCAGCCTTCAAAATCATATTTGGCAACTAATGACAAGATAAGTTTCATCTTTTATAACAATTTGTCAATTTATACCAAATTCAAATCCTTTCTCAATTTAGGCTTTTTGAATGTGAGCTACTCAGAACCTGTTGAAAGGCATTACTGGTAACAAGGGAAAAGCATTTCCATGCAGCTGCAGAAGAGCTTGCTGAGAAAAAAGATTGAACATTTCCAGTTTTTAAACATGGCACACCATGGTTTGTAAAGTCCATAAAGATCAGCAATTTAGGAGATCAGGACTTAGGTGTTCTTTATCTGATATCTAAAAAGTAATTTTTCAAAGGAAAACTCAACTAACCCAGAGCAATTATGAAAAAAAATTATGAAAATACTTCTCAAAGATTTAGAGAGCTCACAGTAATCCATGCTTATCCTCAAGGAAAGTTAATTAAACACATTCAGGTCTTTTTATTAGCATGCCATTATTTTCCTCAAGGCTTAGTATTTCAATTTGAAATCAAGGCAAGTATCAAGTAAACCACCACCACTCCCTGCTCTGTGTTTTGAAATGCTGAAAATGCTTTGATGCATCCCTAATCATCCACATTTTGCAAGGATTGTCACTGTCTCAGCTGCGACAGACTGTCACAAGAAATCCTTGCTGAACCCCTCCACAGCTCCCTGCTCAGTTAAAACCTTCTGCCATCTATTGTCAGACCATTCACAGCTCTGCCCTCTCCCATTCCTTCAGGCACAGCTCCACTGCAAGGTGGCTGACTCATGACCTCCAACACTAGCAGCAGGTTCATCACCCTTCACCCAACAAGTCCTCAGATTTTTACATAAATACCTTTCTAAGTGATCCCAGCAGGTTGCTTGATCACCCCTCCCATCTGCCACACAGAGATAACTTCCCGCCCTCATCCCTAAGAGGACCTTTAACCAAACAGTGCAGCCCTCTGGCTAAATGAAATTCAGATCATCACTGTCCAGGTGCAGTCCTGAAACACAATTAGGCCCCTCTTTTTGCACAGTTGCTAGCGAGACAGAACAGGAGCAGAGCTCATAACTCTTTCAGTCTCTAGGGTCTCACATCCATCTTTGTGAAGCACCTGCTGAGCTGCACTCCTCTTCTGAATCCCTCCAAAGACTCGATGATTTCTGAGAAGGAACACAGGGCAATTACCCTAAACAGTTCTCACAGTTCTTCCATAGCCAACCCTGCTTCTGCTTAAAGCCTGATTCTGAGTCCTCACCCTGACGGACAGCTTTAGTGAATATCTCTGTTTCATGCAGCTTCCTTGGTAAGAGCCATCTAACTAGCTCTTCTCAGGTTAGTATTGTCTATGAAACTTCCAAAATCAGCTGTGTAAAAGAAAAAAAAGGAGAAAAAGCTAAATACCACAAGTCAGGTTTCATACTGTCAGAGGCTGTAGGGAGGAAGGTAGAAATTCAACAAGGATCCTACCATCCATGTGCTTACAGACCCAAGATGTATGTTTACCAGCAAGTTCAGCAACTATTCTTCAACAGAAGCACAAACATTACCATAAGAGGCCTGCACCTTTTCATTGTATTAAGGCTTTTACTTAATTCAACTTCACAGTAAGTTGCTTTTCCCTCTCTGTGCTAGCAGGCTATGCTAGAGAAACAATGCCCACAACAAGTTACATTTAGTCTTCAAGCACAGATGCAAGACTTTGGAGACGCCACTGCACGTGCCATCGGTTTGATACTGAAAACTACTTAACCACCAGCTTCGTTCCACACCCCTGTTCTGTTACACAAGAATACTTACTACTGATTTTCCTTACTAAGTCAAACTCTCCTAGTAACTACTGCATTTGTGTTATTTTTAAAACAGAGATACACAGGCCTTACCAGAACATCTAACAATCTACACAGACACGTTTTGTAAAGCATGCATGAATCAAAAGCAGCTCAAAGCTTGAAACCCATCAGTGGTGGCATACTTTTTGAAGTATTTTTCTAAAAGGACTAGAGCTTGCTGGCAAGCTACTTATCTTTACTGTCCTGCTTGGAAACACAGTCAGTGTTTTTCAGGCTTTTACTTGACAAGGAGTAACACACATATTTTGATGGTACACCCACAAGTAAAGCTGATCACCTCTCACTTTACAGTCGGGCCACTTCAGTGAGACATTAAAACACAATTGTTCAGGCTCTGGCCATTGATTAATTATTGATACCAGAAAAGCTTTGCTAGTATTTCTTTGGTTCTTTTGAAATCCCATTAATAGCAACACCTTACAAACTTTAGTTCTGTCAGAATCACCTTTTGGAAAGATAAATTCTGTGGGGAAGGCTTTCAGTTAGACATGTACAGAAGATCTGCAATAAGGACCTGTAAACTACACCAGCCAACAAAGAGCTTTTCATTCAAACAAGTCTTTTACAAGGATGCAAACCTAGGATGTTTTAACACCAATGGTCACTACTGGCACCCAGCTCCATCGCATTTCTGATCTTTGCCATATGGGCTTTCTTTTCCATTCAGTTATGAAAACAAGATAACACACAGACATCAGGAACAGTTAATTGATAATTAAACAGATCAAGTGCGAAGCACCACTAACAGCTTTGCTTCAACGCGGCAGCACCGTGAGCCTCTGGCTCCTCGGTGCCCTTCCGCTTAAAGGAAAACTCTGGAACCGGATCGCGCCACTCCAGAGGCCACTTCCACGCTGCCCAGGGTGCCTCGCTGTCCCCGCTGGGCTGGGGACGAGCGCGACCTCCCGCCGTTCCTCCGCCGCCGCGGGAGGTGCCCCGGGCCCCGGCCCCGGGAGAGAGGGAGGGAGAGTTGCTCGCTGGCAACTTCGGCGAGGGTCTGGGCGGCGGACGGTGGCGGTGCGGGGGCTCGGGGACGGACACCTCGCAGGCGGGGCGGGCAGCGCAGGGCGCGGGCAGCCGGCAGAGCCTGCCCGGGGTGACGGGGAGCGGGCGGCACATGGAGGAGCGGCGCGGCGTGCACGGCGGGGCCGGCCCCGGCTGCGGGGCCACAGGGACGAGC
>VXBC01006765.1:710747-784165 GCA_013399945.1 Ploceus nigricollis | reverse complement strand
CAGGACCTCCCGAGCCGCGGGGCGGGGCCGCCGCCGCTGCCCGCCGGGCCTAGGTCGCCGCACTTGCCCGTTCCGCAGTTTGTTAGGGGTGGAAGGGGCCGCTGGAGATCACCCGGCTCAACCCCCCTGCCAAGCCAGGGTCAGCTAGAGCAGGTTGCACAGGAACGCGTCCAGGTGGGTTTGGAATGTCTCCAGGGAGGAAGGCTCCACAACCACCCTGGGCAGCCGGTTCCAGTGCTCTGCCACCTTCCATGGAGAGACGTTCTTCCTCATGTTGAGGTGGAATTCATTGTGTTCAAGTGTGGCCATTGCTCCTCGTCCTGTCGCTGGGCATCACTGAAAAAAGCCTGGCACCATCCTCTTGGCACTCTCCCTGGAGACTCACATGCACTTCTTGTGCGTCCCAAAGAGCTCAGGTGCCAGCGCGGCCGCAGGCGCTGGTTGCTGGCAGTGCATTGCAGTGCTTGCAGATCTGTGATGGCATGAGAAGCTGAGTTTATAAAATATAGCTTACAAAGTGGTGGAGAGGGGAGAGGGTGGTCAGCGTCTTTACAAATGAACTGGTTTACAGCAGACAAAAAATCAAAACAAAACAAAAAACCACAAATTAAAACAACAACAAAAAAACCCAACGATGTCTAAAACTGTTCTAAAATGCACTTTTTCCCACATTAATCCACCTGGAGCTCCTTTCATGTTCTTGGTTGTGGGTTACAAGACAGTGTCAACTCTAAAAGATATGCTGAAGAGAGCACTTGTGCACCCATAGGAGCAAAAGGACTCTTAGATTATGCCTTCACTGGCATTTCATTCTGGTTAAAGATTTGGCCTTTTAAACAAATCTGATGCTTTCCACTTCAGTTTGCACACTGGAGCAGACTTGGAGCTTTGATACCTTCAGATGAAGCCAAAATGGAAGATCTGCAATTGCCAAGGAGCGTTCAGTGCGTAGATCCAGGCCAGATCCTCTTCAGAGCACATCCCTCGCAGTGCAGAGCACTGAGCACCATCAGCTCTTGTGTTCCCTGAACCCACTGGACCACTCTGCTCTTAACAGAGTCAGGTGTTTCCAGCCACAGTTCTCTCAGCCTTGGGGAAGCATTAGCTGACCTCAAGTGCTGAATTTATACAAGGTTTGTAATTTATCAGCTCACCGAGCCGGCTGATAGCGGTGTTGAGTGCTTGTAGACTGTTCACATAATCTGAGTGTCAATGGACAATGTTTCCATGCAGATGATACAATGTAATAGCCAAAGTGGAAGAAGGACTCAAGGAAACTAATGACAACAAGAAATCCATCTTTCCCGTTCCAAAGAAAAATGCAAGTATTTTTCTCCTAAGAAATGACAGCTTTCAATGCTGAAGAGGGCATGGCAGTGCTTATTACTAGACAAGTTTAAAAGTAGCAATAGAACCATGTAAATTATTGATTTTGGGGGTTACCTAGGAGGTAGAACTAAAACATGCATTTCAGGGTAACATTTATCTTCAAAGCTGAAGAATGTGGGGAGATCAGCAAGGCTGCACTGAAAGGAGGGCTCAGTATACAGAAAATTGAACAACAGTCAGAGATGGAGCAGCTCAAAGGTAGTGAATGTGTGACAACACACTTAAGTCCTAGAATGTGTTTATTGGGCAAACAGCGCAATGTACAATGAGTCTCACTCTAAAGAACAGAAACCAGAGCTAAAGACTTAGAAGTTTGTGTACAAAGAGGTAAAATGTCAAAAAAAATCCCTGAAAGGTATGAAAAAAACCCTATTTTAAAAAATTCTCTGTTCAGTAAAGGACTACTTCAGTTGAGTACTTCTGTACTTGTAACTTGTAATCAAAATGAGATTCTTCAACAACTTTTTCAGCATGCTCAAAGGTCCTTCATTCTCCTGTGGCCTTGTGTGTTTAGCAGCACACTTGAATAGCCATGAAAGCAATAGCAATAGAATAGTATTCTTCAGGTAGGGAGGACTCAAGAGGTTTCTACACACACCTTTTGTTTCTTCAGCCTTCTGATCAAGTTGCTTAGGGCTTTATTCAGCAGGGCCTTGAAAACCTCCAAGAATGGAGAGCGCACAACTCCCTGGGCAACCGTGTCAATGCTTGATTGGTGTCACAGTGACCTCTTTTCCCCCTTAAATCAGAATGTCCTCATGTGTCTGTTACTTCTCACCCTGCTGCTGTGCACCGCAGTAGAGGCTGTTGACATATTTTCTTGACAATCTCAGGTACTGGAAGAAAGCTCTTCGGTTCCCTTTCATGCTTTCTGACTGAATGCAATTCCCTCAGCCTTTCCTTCACAGGTGCTCCCACCCCCACGCCAACTTGACTGCCCTCAGCTGTACTCACTGTAATTTGTCAACTTCTTTCTCATAGTGCAGGCCCCAGAATGCAATGTGGTTTTCCAGACGTGATGTAACAAGTGCTGAGTAAAAAGGACCAGTAGTTCTTTTGATCTATTGGCTGCATGCCTGTAAAAACAACCTAATATGTCTCTATAAAGGTAGCCTTGCTCACCGCTGTGGTGTCTGCTCACTTATGTTTAGCTTGGTTCCTGTCAGGCCAGGTAAAGTGCATGGCTGGGCTTTAACTGCCCTGACACCCTCACCTGGGACTTTAGCACATGCAGTGCTGTAGGTCTGCCTGTGCCAAGCCTGGTCTCCTCTCATCATGGCTCATCAGTTGTCCTTCCTCAATCTGCAATATATAGCCTTGTCTCCAACCCTTTCTCCTGCACAGATCTTTACTCTTACTCTGTCTTCTTCTCTTTCTGGCTTCACTTTCTATCTGGACTCTGGACATGACTCATTATCTTGCCTTATGTTGGACTCTCAAGAAGACACACCACCACTCCAGCCCTACCCAAATCCTTTGGAACTGCACCCTGATTGGTGAGAGCACTGTCCTGCCTGTCCTGTGGTCAACCTCAGCTTATTCATTCTCATGGGTGGCCTTGTTCATGCTGTCCTTGCCACAGTCCACCAGGACCTCCAGATTCCTACTTTGGTCAGACTTCAGTCTATACTGCTGTGGTGGTTATTCCATTTTAGGTAAGCTATGACACCACAGGATCCATCTGCCAGTTCCCTGAATAGGCATAATGGTTTGATCAATCTGTACCTATCCCTTCTGCCCTGAAGTTGTCTATTTGGGCACACTTTAGCATGTTCGTTAAATCCACTCCTCTTTCACAAGTGGTATGATTTGTGCAGACAAAATTATGCATTTTACCATATCATAATCAGGTATATCTTGTCCTCATTTTGAGTAGGAGGACTGAGTGGAGTAATCTTCAGTAAAAATTACATGTTCAAGTAGTCACATTTTCTCTCAGCTATATTACAATCTTAATGTTCTCTTGGCTAGTCTTAGAAAAGCTGATTGTTCATTTATCTTGTCAGAGTGAATGCTGAAGCTATTTCTGCTGTTGGCTAAAAAAGATGCATCACATTGTTCCTTCACAATTTCCTCTTTTGTGGTGCTAATCCTCCTAAAATAGTTCAAAGTTTTGGAGTCATTGCCAGAGAGAGTGTTGCTGGTAGTGGAGCCTGGGCTTTTTGCTCTAGCAGTCTTTTTCTACCTTGTTTTCTTTCACAGCTGAAACCAGCCAACTACTGCCAGTTTGGGCTAAAGATTAAAATGTTAAGGAAAATGAAACAACAGTTGGTTGTTCAAACCAGTCATGAATTTGGGTTTGTTTTGAATGTGTTAATCACATGTCCTATGCACACATACAATAAAACTAGCGAAGATCTGTTGTAGTCAGGAGCGTCTGACATAATGCAAGGAAATAGAAGTGACTGAGCAGTGAGTTTTATGAGGTAAGGAAATCACAGTCAGTAGGGAAGTGGATGACTAGTACAAAAGTGCAATGACAATTGCAAGCATGCAAGTGGCAAGCTAGGTGTGGAATTAATCTTTCATCACTGGTTAGGTAGAAACTTTAGAAACCATCCTCTCCTATCAGGACATACATCTTGATTTATTTTCTGTGCTTGATTTCCTAAGGTGTTTCTAAGGTTGATTTCCAGCAGTGTTCAAAAGATCTCTACCTTCATAGCTTGCACTTCTTTTTCTCAGTAGACCTCATTTCTCTGGCTGGAACATCCAGTTAGCTCCCTTTTCCAGGCTCATTTTTCCTACCACCTACCTTGACTGCATGGGTTTCTGCAACAATTCCTGCAATAAATTCTGTGAATAAATTGCAAATAGGTTCTGCAATAAATTCCTGCAATACTTCCTGATTTATCACTGTCTTCTCATCAGTGCCTAGCAGAAGTCTGTTCAGAGTAATGGTTCCAGTACTTACTATTCCACTTGTGGTAGTCTGTGATGCTCATCACCAGTGACACAGAAGATCTCTCACCAGTCACTTCAAAACAATTCAGATTAAGTCCTTCAGACGACCTGGCTAGACTTCCATACAAATGGCCTCAGTCATGTTACCTGAGCACAGTAAGTCACTATTCCCCTCTGAAAGAAAAGCTTCTACCAAAATTACTGTAAGCAAGTTTGATAGCACCGCCCAGTGCTGTTAGTCACTTGCTCTCAGTTTATTTCTTACAAAACAACAGTAAGCAGTGCTGCAAAGCTGGATTAGTCATTCAAGTAATTAATTTCAAGTTCTTAGTTCTGTTAAGAATGGCTTTTGACAAGGAATGTAATGTGTCATAGATGAGTTTAACAGGGAAGAGGCAAAATATTAGGTCTTTATGTGAGCAACCTCCACATTGCAAGACTGGGTCTTACTGGAAGCAAGATTCAAACCAATTATTAACCATATTACACAGAAAAAGATACAGCAGCTAAGAATGAGGTTCTAGAGAATTGGTGTGTAGTGTAGTTGTGTTTGTACAGAGCTTGTGACACTGTCAGAGCAGTGAACAGTCACAGTGGCCAGGAGCAGCCACAGCACACACCAAGCATCAGTTGAGCTGCCATGACAGCAGCCTTCAGAAGGAGAATTCAGGAGGATATCAGACACGCAAATGACTGAGTCACACTCAATATGTTAAACTAATATTCTGCTCAAGAACAGAGGCACACACCTCGCACTTAAACTGGCTTTTCACAAGCAAGGCCTTGCATTGGAATAGATTGACACTGGATGGCAAAATGTCAGTAGAGTTAAAAAATGTAAGCTAGGTGGGCAGTTCTACTACATACAGACTTCTGGCATCTTGTGATACTCATTCCTGTATTTGAAGCTGCAACAGTAAGAGCTTAAGCATTGTTTAAAGCAAGTGA
Source organism: Ploceus nigricollis (assembly GCA_013399945.1). NCBI lineage: Eukaryota > Metazoa > Chordata > Aves > Passeriformes > Ploceidae > Ploceus > Ploceus nigricollis. Next base: position 778,924 of record VXBC01006765.1, on the reverse strand, counting down.
GTGCATTAATTGTTTTACAGGAAACCTGCTGTATTTTGGTTTGTATCTGCTTACGTTCTGTTTCTTCCTGACTCCACTTGTCTGGCAACCACCATGTCGGGGGTAGCACTGCAGTGTGCCAAGAAGGGGGGAACTCAACAGAACAGTCACTAAGTTTAGCTATTTTGACCTTCAGAGTTATCTTTAGGATTTATGACTGGTTGATCAGAATATGTTGCTTATGATTCACACTTGGAAGTTTATCAGTGATAGCTTACACTAAGTATTTGGAAAATATGTATGCTTTCCTCCACACAACGTCTGTGCTGCCTCTGCCATGGACTTCTGGAGTATTTGGGAACACTTTCCTAGTATACTAGATGGTCGGATGATAGCTTAAGCTAGACTGTTTCAACTTGGCTGTAACAAACACTTAAAATCTTCATGCAGCAGGTATCTATGTTGAAGGACACAAATGCCAGCTCAGACTGCCAGCTCACTGCCTCTTTCATCTAAAGACTGTTGTCAAGGCAAACTTACCAACCTAAAAGGGATCAATGTAGCACCAGTGTATTTTAGGCTACTGTCTCTAGACACTTGTTTCATGTAAGTGTCATTCACTTAAGATTGAGTCATTTTTGATTAGCATAGGCTAGAGTACTGATGCTTTAGTCTCTCCTCTGAATTTGTTCTGTTTTGACCCTGCTCTAAAGATGCCTGCAAGGGGCTTCCTACTCCTATTAGTTTATTCCTAAGGTCATCTGCTTAGGAGGTGACTTTTCCTTCCTTTCAGTAACTCACAAGTCACAGCCAAATTGTCACTGATCCTGCATAAAAAGCAAGGACCTAAATGGAAATCCTCAGCAAGACCCTTAGATAATACTTACCACTTTAGGACTAGGGGATTCATGGGCCCCATTTGGATGTGTGACTCTCCCTTGTGTGTTGTATAGGTACAAAACAGTGGGGTCTGGAGAAGCTCACAGGTGAAATATCTGTGGTAGTTCACAGAAGGTGCCAGTGAAGCCTTTATAGCTTAACACAAGCACACACACACGTGCATGCCCACAGCCTTGTTTTACTTGTGTTTGGAAATGCTGCTGTACTACTTTGGAGGTTGTCCCTTAGGGAGGTCTGACACAAAGTTTTGCTCAAAAATGTTCCTGCTGGATGCAGAAATACCATGAAGCACTCGCAAGTTGGTTCATCATCTAGCCATTTCCTATGTCAAAGGCAGTCCATGGAAGGCAAGCTAACTGCTCAGCTGACCAATCCTCTGTACATTGACCATAAGTATGTGCCATGTAATGAATCCATTGCCATAGAGAAAGCAAGGTCCAGTCGTTAGCTGTACACAGGCTATCTGAAGGTGGATAACTTCTGAAGTTGCAGCAGAAATATGCAACAGGACTCTCTTTATTTTTGTTCCATATACAGAAGAGGCATGTAGTAGAAACACTTGCCGACAGATTCTCCAGTATCTGAGGGTCCATGGACGGAATGATCATTGCATAGAACCATTTTACTGCTTCAGTTTGAGTCTGTAGTTTGCACCAGCTCCCTGGAAAGCTTATCCTATAAATGACGAGATTTTTCAGCTTTGGCAGTTGCAGAATAAACTTGGATTTTCAAATAATTTCTTTCTTCCCTTGAGTTGTATGGATGGAACACGGCAGTGTACCTTAGAAGGAGATTCCTGGGTGACAAGTTTGTATGAGCTGTGGCCATCACTCTTACCTGCCAAGTTTGCTCTGGGAATAACTACTGGCACCCTGGTTTTGAATCACTGAAAGTCTTGCCTGGGTTTTGCATGTCCCCACTGCCTCCTGCAACACATCACAGCACTGCACTGTTAGAAATGAACTCTGCTTGTTAGCCCCACGTGGATTTGGCTGGTTTATTGAAAAAATTTGTATTAATTTTCATGGTGTGTTGAGACATTAGAAAGATCTTTTAGCAGGTCAAATTATACCAGATAGTCCAAATATTTGATAGCCTTATCAGAGATTAGTATTAGATTAGTATCCATATGGATAGTTGGTATGACCAGAACTATAACAGCTTAAAAAAGTCAAACAGGAAAAAAAAGAAGTTGTCTATCACCTATGAGGGGAAGCTTACTGCCTAAAATAATCATGTAATTCTGATAAATCAGATAGTGATAAATCAGAAGAGATAAGGGTTCTAAATTTAAGCCACTTACTTTGTAGAGTCACGTGTATGCACAAGATGATAGTGTCTAAGGTGAGTTAATTTTCTTCTCCTCACATCTCTGGTTGAACAGGTGTTCCAGAGTTTGACTTGGAGAGTTGTAAATCCTTCTGACTTCTGGCTTATTTACTTTCACTATATTTGCTGGCACAGGGATAGATATTATTCTTTATCCCGATTAAATTTTTTTCCTTGCTTCCTCATGTTTATCCTAAGTCTATTTAGAATATTATTATTGCCCTTATTCTTCATTTTGTGAGTTCATATAGAATTAGAAGAGATTTTTCCCATAAATATGTTCCTTTCCATAAATAATACTTCTTCTATTCTGACATGTATTGATCTTTCTCAAAAAGTGACCACCGGAATGGTGATACTCCAGATGATATTTTACAAGGGCGTTGCTTTTCCTATAGCTGTTGGAAATGCATAGAACAAGGTGGTAAAATTGTCTCCACTAGTTTCACATTTGTATCATTTCAGTAGCTTAGGCATCCCCCAATCACATATGATGCACATACACACATAGGAATGCACTTATGGCAGGAATTTCAGAGGGCTAATCTCAGAAATCATACAGTAAAAAACTTCATGGCATTTTTATTATTCCATGTATCACCATTTAGTTTTCTCTTTTACAGTGCTGTTAATAATCTTTTACTGAATGTGCCTGAATACTATTTGCAGATTTCATTAGTGTGTTTTGCTTTTTTGTTCTCAAGCCATTTATAAAGTATTAAAATAGGATCTATTTATAGGCTCTCCAGCCCTTGATGTGTCCCTTTGCAATGCAGTCTGTATGACAGAAATACCATCTCTGTTCTTCAGCAGCAGCCCCTCAGGAACTTCACCATGGATTTTCTTAGAACTAGAATCAACTCTCCATAGGGCAATTAATTTAGACAGCCATAAAGAAATTCCTAATCCTTATCATAAATAAGGAACAGGAATTCTCCGTCTTGCAGGTGGACCTGGAGGTCTCAGGCATCTGTATACAAATTTTAGATTATATCCTCATGACATGTATGTGCCCACCACCTATTTATTTAGCCAGCCCTTCCTAGCAGGATGCCCAGCCAGTCCCTCTTTCAGTAGCTGAGATCCCTGACCCTACTTCATCTTCTCTGTTTTGAGGTTTGACATAGTAGTGGGTACCTTGATGGCCAACCCTTTAACCTTAGCTGAAGAAAGTGGTCAGTAAATCCTTTTACTGCCACTCAGTTTCTAGTATGAGCATAGGGGAACTAGGGGATAATTATTTGAAGCTAGTTTTCCTGGTTTAGGTTTCCCTTTGGTCCCCAGATGGTGTTCTAGGAGGCTAATGGACAAGTCTCTCAGCTTGTCCCTTCTTTTCAAGGAGGGGTTTAGCAAGATCACAGTTCTTCCCATAGACATCTCACCTTAGTTAAGAGTTTTTGCCTGGAAGTGGCCAGAGAAGCCCAGGTGACTGCTGCTGCTTGCTTACCAATTATGTGCTGGGCACCCAGTTTTGATCTGTGCAGCTGGGGTTCCCTGACTGCACTGCTGAGACACTGGATCTACTGCACAGCAGCTGTAAGCTGCCACTGACATGAACATGTGAGGAAAGTTGTCAATGGACTGATCTTCATGACTCTAGACATTCTTCTAGACAATCCTCTCATCCCATTTTCCTTCCAATACAATCCATTCTAGTTCTCTCTTTGATAATTTCTATACTAATAAACTTAAACATCTTTAGTTTAACTAATAATTTCTGTACGACAATGGAGCAACTGCTTTTGAACTCCAGAAAATTTAATCTGGAACAAAATAATGGTTTGACTCTGTAGTTTTTTGTTCCTGTAAAACAAATGAATAGCTATATAGGCTTTCCCATTCTGGATCAACCTTTACATTGATCTAATGGCTATCTTGTCTTGTACAGAAAGCATATCAGTTAAACATTAGCAAAGTGTTGCACAATTTTCTATGCATTTTTGTGTCCTCTTTTTAAGTATTAATTCAACAAATTTGTCAGATACACATAAAAGGTTTAGTGACCTATGCATTTCAGCATAGAGTTATTCTACAAGGCAAGAACAATCATGGCCAGCCCCTTAACCCTCCAGCAGTGCAGCTGATTTAGGAGATGGATTCACATAATGGCTGAGGTTGAAAATGAGTACTTTAAGCAGTATGGATATGAAGATTTTATGAGCCAATGCACTGTCAGAATGTGCTTCAACTCCTTGAAGCCATCACAGCTTTCTCATGTCACGACTTCCCTGTCTTCTTTCCCACTTAGCAGAGTATTAAAGGAATGTGTAGTAAAAAGGATTTCAACAATTGTAGAAAAAATGATTTCCTTATCAGTTGTCCATGTGTAATGCTGTCAGTGAAGTTACATTCACATGATTATGCAGATAAATTCAGGTGAAGTTGCATTTGTTTCTTCAGATAAAGGTTTTGATTTATTTAACCACACACCAGTTTTATTTTGTAATTACATTTGCATCGACCGGAAAAGCAAATACATAATAATCTGGTTAGCCATAAAGAAATTGAAATATTACATTATGATATAAAGTATTACATCTCATAGATAAGCAGCCTTGACTTGTCAAAGGCATATTTGTAGTAAACAGATGAAATCTCCTGGGAACATAGCTTCCCAAACTAGGTCTGTTAAAATTGCTGCTGCTTGCAAATATTGTTGTGAATAAACGAAAACATAATGTTGAATTGGTGAAATAATCTTTTTTTCTTGATGTGCTCCTGGTCTCATAGGTGCAAAACCTTGAGACCTATTCCAGGTGTAATTCCCATGGAAGCCTGTGCACAGGGCAGGATTAGAGGTGATAGATGATGCCCTGGAATCAATGTGTGATCTATTCCAAATGAAAAACAGTAACGTGGAGAATGATGACTCGTGACAGGCCAGACTGTACTAATGGATTTTCCTGCAGTGACTGAGCTACTTTCCATAGGATTACACTGACATTTTTCAGGAAGAGTAACACTTCTGGCAATCCCCACACTGCCCACCCTGCCATTATCACTCCACTCCCTGCACTTCTTTCTGCTCCTCTGCTGTGCTGGCATGACTGTCTGTGTCACCATGAGCTGAAGTGATTCAGAAAATCAATCCAGCTAAAATTAGCAGCCAGTGTTTCACTGGGTTGTTTTTTGGCCTAAGCTCTCTGCTCTCAGTGTACTGACCACTGGCTTAGTTATGCCAGCACAACCAAGGGGACATGGCAGAGACAGTGAGCAGCAGGAAATCCAACAGGCAACATTTGGATCCTGCCATTGCTTCATCTCCATTGCCTCCAGCACTTCTCTGGCACAAGCATTTGTGAGGCTGACCCTTGCTGGGCAGCTTTCCTAACAAAAAAAAAAAAAACCAAAAAACAAACCAAAGTAATCCCTCCAGATTTATTTTTCAGCAAGATTAATTCCCTAATCTTGAAGGTCCCATGGTCACAAAAACCCCTGTCCCAGAAAGAGAATGACGTGGGGCTGAAAAGTCAATGGAAAGAGCGAGCACGTATTCAGATAGTGCAGTTCCTGGATGTCACATCACAGCTTTGGGAGCCCAGCAGTCTTATTAGTAGCCTAGTCTGCCCCCCAGAAAATACCCATTGAGGAAAGAACAATAACAATCTTATAATAGAGATACATTTTGTATCTTATGTATTTTAAAAATTTGCTTCCTAAATACCATGGGTTTGACAGAATCACTCTTACTCCTCATAGGTTGAATTGGGTTGGCTTGGGGATTTGGGGGGCATTGGTAGCACGCTTCATTATGAATTTACTCTATGAAAAATTCAAGTTTAAAGCCAGCTTAAACTAAAAAAACCTAACAAAACTTAGTTAAAGAACAACCAATGTCAAGTTTAAATATTGAGAGTAATTCTCCTCTACGATCAAAAACAGTAGGCAAGGGTCCTGCTTTGGTGAATGGAAGGTAGCAATCCTAATTTATAATCAGTATCTACGCATGATTTCTACATGCTGTGACAGTTTACCTTAAAACTTCAAAAGCAATTTGATAATGTATTGATAATTTGCCATAAGGAAAATATTCCCAATTAGGAGTTCAACTGCAGAAGACAAGATCATTTGTTGCTTTACTCATCTTCATAAGCAGAAGTTCTTCCTGTGCAAATCACCTGCTTCACATTATCCTTAGCTGAAATGTCTGCCAGCATATTTTTCAGTAATTTTACATAATGTGTCAATTGAAAGTGAGCATCAGAGTAAACAGTCTTGCCTAAATGACTAGAGCACCTGAGATAAACAGTTCTGTTAGCCTCAAAGAGAGTTGTATTGATTATTTACTCAGAGGATGGTTTTCCTCAGACTCTAATTGTTCAACAGGCCAGAGGGGCTGTGTTTCCAGGATGTCACAGTAAAATGCAGTGAAACAAGACAATTCTAAGGCTTGGAAGTGACATTTTGTGCACAGAAATACCGACTAAAATTTGCCCTTTACCTTGTGTTGGAGAAAGTGGTGTCATCCAAATGAACTTTTGGTACAGATAAAGGAGAGAGAAATGCCACATGTATAACAAGAAGGTTTCATGCTGAGTTAGATTTGGTCAGTTCATGTTGGGCATTCAAAGGACTTGTGCATTGAACAAAATGCTGAAGGAAATTTCTGTTGGGATGTTGGGACAGTAAGTGTGACAGGAGTCAGGTTAAAACTGTGTTTACTCTTTCTATGGCTGCTGTTTTGACTCTCTCCATTCTTTAAAGCTGTTACTACAGAATCTGTTTTATTTGCTACCATCAGTATAACTTACTGTCAGCAACTGCATTTAGAAATAACTCCTCCAGAATAATCTAAGTAAAATATGCATTAGTGTTCATATGTTGGAAAATGGGAAGAAACACAACAAAACAGGCAATAGCAGGTCTGTGGGATCCAGCAAAGGGACATTACAACAGTTCAAACAATGCAATGTCCCCTGTCCTGTTCCTTTGCTAGCTGTAGTTATGACACCAGGATGTGTCTGTAAAAGAAAACAAAGAAGAAAAGCAAGAGCATTTTTTTGGACTGGATGAACTCTGAAGCGGAAGGCCAAGGTGATTAAGGCAAATAAACTACGGGACTGTGTTTATTAGCCAGGAAATGGTCATTACTAAATTGTCAGGAAATGCGCTGGAGGCTGATGTACCAACTCCAACATAGCTGTATGTATCAGTCATATTTTCTCAGTGTTGTTGAAATCACGGAATAATCATGGCATCTGCATTAACTTTTGTTTGGGAATAAGCAATTTCATTTCTTTTCAGCCACTCTTGCAACTGCATCCACCTTTATTTAGAAGGGGTGAACCTGGTTTCTCTGCTGTAAATATTTTGGTGAAGATGGTGCTCATGAAACAGGACTGGCCACCACTGTCACAGAGGATGTTTGGAGAGATGGCAGCTGCACTGTGTCATATTGTGAAATGGCAAGAGCAAGCAGGAGAGGCATGAGGAACACCCGAGAGACCCCTTCAACATCTGTCACTGCTGGAGGCAGCTTCTTAAGAAATGCCACGACACTGTTTGGAGGGAAGTGAGGTCCCAGAGGCACCCACCTTCTCTCTGTTTCATGAAGCAGTTTTGGCAAAACTCTCCCTTCTGTGCTGGGAGCAGCCATGTAGCTTCCCAGCTGATCAACATCATCCTCGACTGGAGAAATCTTTTCTGGAAACCACAGCATCATTCAGCCTCCATGACCTGTTTAAGTCAGGACTATATCCAGATACTGCTAGTAAACTTCTCCATGGACTACCTGAGGCTGCCTAAGAGAATACCAGCTGCCTGTGTTTGGATCCCATCCCTCCATTCCTCATATCTTCTTTTCAAGTATGACATCATTGCACGTATTCCAGGGGTGCTGTATCTTTGCAATGGAGGCAGAACAACTGGTCTAGCACTACTAAAGGCAAAAGAAAGATTGTCTCCTCCGTCCAACTTGAGGTCCTCTGCACACTCCTCCTCACCTGATGCAGTTGAGGTTCTCCCCATCATCAATCTGTTCTTTTACATAAGCACAGATGGAAAAGTTGTTGGATGGGGTCAATGACCTCTAAGCTGAGATCCAGACTGGAAAAGAGCAGGGTGGGTCTGACCCACCAAGCAATAGTAGTCCCCAGAGTAACACAGTGATTCATCCATTTTCTCTGGCACGAAGAGATGACCTTTCTGTGGGCTTTTTTTTTTTATATACTGAAACTACTCTTCAAATATTTTGCTGTCACTCGTTATTTGAAGCAGAATTGACCTTACAGCCAACTCTATGAATAGATGCTTTTTTGAAAACTGACTATTAAAAATTACATAGGTAAGTGCCCCTTGTTAGACACTGATATTAATTAAGCCTGCAGTGAGAACAATATACAAATAATACATAATATAGTTCAAATTCAAGGCTTTGTTAGTATAAAGCAAGATATTAAAGTGAAATAAGAACTCTTCTTATTGGGTTTCATGTTTGGAAAATTTCAGAAGACCATCAGTTTGTTGCTGGCTACAACATGGTGTAACTTCTTTGTAAGCTCCTTGTGAGGTGACAGCTATCTTGGCTTTGCTTCAAAGAACACTGAATGTGTGCACATGTCTGCACTTGGGTCAAAATATGCAGCAATGGAGCATCTCCATTACATTTTCCAAAGTTATTGAGGTCTGGCAGCACCCTGTTCACTTCTTTGACTTGCTGTACAGCAGCCTGCTGTGCTCTGCTCCGGTATGAAGATGATGACCTGACTGTGGCAGCCTGTGTTTAGCAGATTTCTTAGTCTTGTTTTAGCGTATCTGTGGAGTTGTCATAACTATGGCATTTATTTTAAAAAGCATTCTTGGACACTATTTTTAAAACTGCCAGGCAATTAAATTTAAAATGAGAGACGTTTCTAAAATCCACCTCCAAAATGGAAAATCTGTTTTACTTTGCAGCCCAGCTCACCCTGTGACTGGGGTCACACTGTTGCTCATCCCTGTTGTCAAGCCCTTGCCCAATATGTTCCTACTGGAAAATGTCCTCTTCACTTTTGGGTCTCTAAAATACCATCAGTATTGCAGAAAGATTGGGGGTGGCTCAAGTTATTTCTTTTAACCTAAGGGCATCTCCTGATGGACTGTTTTAAAATGACAACGCAAGTGCCTTACCACGAGATGGCCTTTACAAACCACAGCTTTGGCTTCCATCTCCTACAGCATCTGGGGATTATTATTATCACTGCATTTTACTCCACAAAATGGTTTTCCAATGTGGCAAGCCTGTGGGTTGTGATTACCCTTGGGCTCCACATTTACTAAACAATGAGTCCTCCTCTCTGCCCAGTTCATGAAGGTGTAGACACCATGAACATAAATTTTTGCACAGTTAACTTGGTTATAGTTATGTGAATAACTATATGTGAAAATTATGTGAAATAACACCTAAAGGGATCACATTTAAAATGAGATTTCAACACAGAATTAGCAGGTCCCTCAAAGGTGGTGTCTGAGGCATTCTGTGACAAGACAGTCCAGCAGCAGGGATGAGCTCCATGCAGGACACTCATGCTGAGAGATTAAATTAAATTTCCAGAACATTTTTCCTGTCCTTGGCTGCTGGAGTGGGAACATTTAGATCAGCAGTTATTAAGGTTAGCACTTAATCTAGTGAGTTCATGGGGTGCTCTCAGCTCTCATTAGCATCAGCAGATGCTGAGGACATCCAGACCTCAGGCTTAAAAATCACCAAGAGTAGATCAACAAAAGGGACATCAGTGCCTGAACTTGCGGTGTCACCTCAAAGTACACAGCCAGGTCCCATAAATAATTCTTAGGGTGAGCTGGGTATCTTATTAGAAGCTTATAATAAATGCCACCCTTTGTTGAAAGAACCACCAGAAACAACCAATTTTGGTCTAGAGAAAAAACCCAACACCTATGTCACCCATTTGGCACCTCTGACCAGAGCTCTGCATCTGTTTGTGGGCAAGAGACACCCTAATCCCAGCTTTCTCACCTGTGGACACACAGGAGGCTGCTTTCGCATGAGCATAGTCAGTGGCCTCATGGCTGGAGGTAGGAGAGGGGCTCAGGACCTTGGACCTCAGATCTCCTGGAGCCGAAAGTTTCTCTTACCTCTCTTGTGACAGTCCAATTCATCAGAGCACTGGCTGTCATATAGTGGAAGCTCTCTTGATTTCACATGTTAAAGATGTCTTATTTTGTATAAATAGCAACACCAAGCTAGAGAGGGACCAACTGTCTCCAGTTAACAAGGTAGTCCTTTAAAAGATGAATATATGCACTTACAAAAAAATCTCTTGCAGAAAACTCATATACAATTATACAAGTTATACAGTAACATCTACCTTCAGATATGGAATAAAGAAATTGAAAAATCCCATTCTGAAGCAGGAACTTCACCCTACACTGTATTCCAGTACCCCAGTGAGACACAATTAGCCACCCTTTTCCTTAGAGATACCAGAACATGTTTAACAAAAGAGTCTGTCCTGGTCAGGTAAGCACTCCCTTGTCTACAGTAAGAACCTTGTGCCAACCTGGTATCTTAAAGAAGGATCCTCAGCAACCTGTAAGGAGCGGAGCAAAGTTTGGTGTTTGAGTGCCTTTGCACCATGAATTCAGAGACTCCATGGGATTTGGACTTGGGATGGGGGGGACAGTTTGTGATAGCTGTGCAGCAACCAGAGAGTTGCCAGAGTTGTCTAAATGAAGGAGAGGCACCTAAGAAATCAAATGCTTGTAAACACCTTTTAGGAATTGTGTTTCAGCTTCTTCCATAGATTTGACATATGATACATCCATCTTTCAAGCCACTGCTCAAGAGTCTGTTGTGGAGAGAGAAGGGAAGATAATCCTAGTGACAAGTCTGTGCATCCCCTCTGCTTAGCCTCAGTGCTACAAGTGAAGCCAAATGAAGGGCAGGCTGGAGGGACCACAGAACAACATGTTTTCTGAACCTGCATCTCCCTTGTTTCACTTTCTGTCCACTGAAAGGAAGAGTGTCAGAGGAAGGAAAGCGTGCCACCCAGGCACAGGCATTTTCCCCCAAAATCTCCACTGATTCCATAGTGGTGACCTCTTGCTTCTTCTCACTGATCAGCTGTAGCTGCCTGTGCAGGGACTTAAAGGGAAATGTTTCACCTTTGACTCATATCCCAGGACTTAAAAATAAACTACAAGCTGATTTGCAAAGGCACAGGTGTTCTTTAATGTCTTTTCCCTGAGCTTCAAACATCCTTTCCTGCCTCTACATTTCTCCTGCTTTGCTCTCAGGACATTTACCAGTATCTTCTCTAACAGATTCTGGTTATCCCCCTTGTGACCACTTAACTGCTGTTAGTCGCTTAAAAAATAAATACAGACACTGGGGGAAAGAATCTTAATAGAAGCACAATATGTTCATGCTAATATAAGTACCTATTAACTCTGGGCTTCCCAGCACAAGAGCAAACCATCTGAAAATCAGGCTACGGAGACTGGATGAATCTACACTATTCTCCCTGGTATTCTGCAAGCAATTAAAACTCATTTCAAACTCAGCCTGCAATCTGAGTTTGTGGTCCACAGTGTCCTGCAGCACAGAGTTGTTCAGTGCCCACAGGAACTGTAGAAGAACAGAGGGACAAAGAAACCACCACTGATTGCATAAATTCTTCATAGGCAAGCCACTGTTGATTGTAAAGTACAAACAGCATGTGAAATTTGGGTATTCAGGGATATTATGCTGTGTACAGAACCATTTCATCACTGTGCTCCCGACGCAGAGTTAATTCCGTGTCTGTTGGTGGTAGAGCATCCCGACAGAGACGAGCAGTAATTATCCTACCCAAAAGAGGGCAGCAGTTAAACTTCTACAGCGCAGTTCATGTTATTTTCAGAAATGGTTTTTAGCAATGACAAATGTTGTTTCAAGTAGCTCAATGACTGGGAATTGTGCCAGAGCCTGACAGTAGAAGCTGTTATTTTATTGATATTTCTCAAAAGGAAGTCAAGCCTGATTATCCATGTTGACACTCAGAAAATGCAAAGTAACATTTAAATTCATAATAAAGGGATGAGAATGCTTTCTGTAAGAGTGAGGGTGTTAATCATTTAATTTAAGTCAGTCATTGAGCTGCAAAGTGAATTTCAATGTATCAGAAAAGAGCAGACAGAACCAGAGATCTGCAATCTGTTTCAGAAAGTTTCCTTCTTGCACCTTGAAGTCCAGCTGCTGTCGCTGGGGTTGTCCAGTTGCTGTCTGTGCCACACCATGACTTTTCCTTACCACAAAGTGACTCCTAAGTCCACTGATTAGCACAGTTTTCTTCTTCTTGCTACTTACAGCAATGCTTCATGGTTCAGGCTTTTCCCTACTGCTACTCAGCTGCTAGAAAAGAGTTTTTCTTCCAGATAAACTGCTTTCCATCTTATTTATTGGTTCTTTTCTTTTCTGCTGCTGAGGCTTCCACCTTCTGGCTGGGGAACCTCCAGAAGCTCCTTCTCATCCTTGGCCCAGACCCCCTGAGTCCCGAGGCTAGAAGGGGTCCTGCAGGTTCAACCTCCTGTGCTGAACTCAGAGCAGGCAGCATAAGGTCATCTCAAGGTGTCTTACAGGAACCAAAGCAGGAATGTGCTGGAAGCAATTTACTCTGCTTTGGCAAAACCGTGTATTAAATCAGCTGATACTTGAGCCAGCTGTTATAAAACCCTCCAAGCTATCACCACACCAAGCAATTAGAATTTTTGCAGCTTGCCACCAGGTTTCTCCTCACCCTGTGAAGGAGATCTTGAAGTGGGCTGAATTTAACACAAACCAAACACAAGAGTAAAGCACTGCAGAGAGAGGTGCTCAGCAGGCTGCCTCCAGTCACCTCCAAATTGCTTGAGGTTCTTCATTTTTCTGTGACTTTGCGTTACAGGCTTCAAGGTTGTGACTGTATTAACTACCAAGGCCAAGTGCAAGGCTGCTAGGAACATGGAATTGGCTTTGGCTAGGGAGCTACATAAGGCAGGGGTTGGTCTTGATTGCTATGTGGAATTTGAGTTCAGTCAAAGAACACCAGGAGGCCCCTCCATCAAACAGCACCAGTTATGGGGACATGAAATATGGAGGCACCCCAGAATATTTTCTTCTGTGGGCATCACATGCCACTCTTAGCCTGGTACCTGTGAGGCACCTGATGTGCCATGCTTAGCTGTGACAGTAAAGACATAGGTTTGGCTATCACCCTGGGTGACTCCATGTCCCCCAGATGTGTCCTTCTGTAGCAGCAAGATGACAAATCTCCTAGGCCATGACCATCCGCACTTCTTTGCTACTCATTGGTCCTGTGTCAGGCTGTCCCAACTAGTGGGGACAGAGAAACATCCCTAGGGGATGGGACATTAGTCCACTAGTGCCACTAGGATGGGCACAAACGCTGGGGTACCACTTGGCTTTAGGAGTGGTGACTGCTCACTGCTCTGCTTCTGCCACAGCAGGTGTAAGAATTCCTGCCCTTGCACCACATTTGCTCCTGTTCGTCTGCTCTGGGCCATGGGTTAAAGTCCTTAAACCTGCCAGCCCTGAAATGCTTTCACATCAATACATCTTGTCATCTACCCTACTCTTTATCTTCCACTGGGAAAGATGCCAAGCACATCTGGGCTATGGTTCATTCTGAAAACAGCACTAACAAGACATTCCTGCATTGCTGCAAACATGCAGCCGCTTGGGACACCAATTCCAGCCACCACTGTTCCCCTGACTTAACCAGTAGAAAAGAATACTTCCAAATCAGCAAACCACAACATTTCAACAAACTAAAGGAAACTGTGTGTGCACCAGTGTCAGTGCCTCAGCTACAGGCCAGGGTAAATAACCTTTGCTTGTCCTGCCCTGGCACTTCACAAAGCGACGCTTCCCAGTGATCGGCTCAGCCACGGGAATGGGCTGTGTGGAGCAGGCCCAGCAGCTTGGCCAGCCCCCCACTCAGGCTGAGCGTGCTGCTCTTGGTGCTCCTGGTCTGTCCCCAGCGTGTGACACCCTCCATCGACAGCACTGAGGTACTGGCTCCGACAATCACATCCTCAGAATCCCTCCTGCTGTGATTCCCATTCCTAGCCCTGGCTGGGATATGGATTAAACTTCAAAAGAGGGCAAGAAGATTGATAACATCAGAGCTACATGCAGGATGAGGCTGTCAAGTAAGTTCATTTTAATTTCAGATATTAGTTGGATTTGTTTGACCTCCTTTGTTATTTTTAGAGCTAGTTTAAGTTGGCAGGTCCTGCTATGTGGGAAATTGAATGTTAAAACAATCCTTCAGGCCTAAATTGGAATGCACAGTTGGAAATTTCCAAGAAATTGTACTTCCAAAATCTGTTCTGGAAACTTCAAAATGACATAGTCACAGCAGTTCATTTTAATATTTGCAATTCTGAATATAGTGTGTTAAATATAAAATATAAGCCCTTTGCCTTTTTACTACATTTTTTTGGTTTGATTTCTTTGGAAACAAAATATTTTTACCATGTTTTAGATATATGATTGTAAATGCACTGGTAAGTTCTCCCAAAATATTTCCATTTTGTGAAACCAATATTTTCCTATGCCAAGTATTTTCTCTGGGGGAAGAAAACCCACTATGGATTTGAATTCACCTCCTTCTGCCCAGGGATTCGGTCTCCAGCATCACAAATAGAGTTCCCTGAGGGAAACAGCCTGTCCCCAGCCAATCCCTGGGAACAACGGAAAGACAACTTTCTTCTGGGAGATGCTTTTATTTAGACAATTCTTCCAGAATTAAGCACTGGGGGGGCAGAGCATTGACATGTGTCAGTGTTACAGTCCCTCTGCACAGCAGGGACAAGGCACACATTGAGAAGATGGATGCAGAAAAGGCATTATTACTCCTCTTAGTGACATGCCATGGGTGTCCCACCAGATTTGCAGCAGATCATCATCATTCCTATCAGTGCTCTGCCATTTATCTAGCATTTCTGCCTGTGAAAAGGTGCCTGATCTGTGACAGTCACCTCATTCACCTATGGCTGTGTGGGTGCACATTTTCTGAAATGGGCTGCTTTCAGGTGAGTTGTGTTCTGGCTGTGCATGGCTCTGCCCAGTGGTGGGCAAAGGCTGTGGAACAGCCAGGGTGGTCTGTGCCCCAACACCTCAGCAGCTGCAGAATCCTTCATGCAGCCCTTTAGCCATACTTTCTTTCAGGATCTTTTGGCTGGGCACTGTCTGACCATGCATTCCTGCAGCTGTGGTACAACACTCAGTGGTGATATGAGGCTTCTGTGCAGGGCCATGATGCCAAGAACAACCACAGAAGCCCCACAGCCAGGCTCTCAAGGGCTTGGAGACCAGCACATCTGGTTGGTGACAGCCATCTTCTGTTCCACTCAGCCTCAGGCCCTTGTGCTGGGGGAGGATGTGCCACCTCTGGAGGCTTTTCCTGGACAAAAGTCTGGCTGGCCAGTCCCAGTGCGGGCTGCAGCCCATGGTGACTCAGAGGTTGGACTGCAGATCTCCAGAAGTCTTTGCCAACTGTGGCATTTCTGTGCTTCTATTGTCTGTTCATCCCTGGTCCCAGCCAAAGCAGATCCAGCTGTAAAGCCAGCCTTGATACCCACTGCTCTTCCTGCCAGTCCCTGGTCAGCTTGGGTATCTGCAGTCTTCCTGGTTTCCACCCAATAGTTCCTCCTATTAAAAAAACCCTTCCTTTTGTTGAGTTCTGTCATAACATCAGGGTAAACCACACTCTACACAGGTGCTTTTGAAGCTGAATTTTTACTTTTCTTACCTGTTAGATTTCATGCCTAGAAAACCAAACCAAAAAACCTCTTACCCATCCTTCAATGCTGAAGTAAACCCAAACATATAAATAGCTGGAGAATATACCTGTGAAGTATTGGACAACTGAGCCTTTCATAAGAATGTGCCAATGCACACTTTTGTCCTTGTGCCAAGCTCCCAGTAGCAAAGTTAGACACATAAAGGTAAATGTGTGTTCCCTCCTTTCCTTTTTACTGGCTGTACTATTGAGCACGATCGGGTCTCTTTTTAGTGAAATTAACTGCTTTGAAATTGGCATCAGACCAGCAAAAGCCACAGGCAGTTGCTGAGCTGAGCTTGCTGCTGCTATTGAGGCCAAGAATGACCAATGGTATGGAAAGCAGCTGTCAAGAAGACACAGTAACTCATCAGAGCATGAGGCCACCACGAGAGGATGAGGAGAGGCTGACCTCAGGAGCGCTGATTTCATTTTCATACTTTGCATTACTAAAGATAACCCTTTTTAGTGGGTTAACTTTGCCATGTTACTGAGTGACCTGCAGATCCTTCTCCTTTCTAGCTCAGTTTCCCCTCTGGCCACAGAAAGCTATCAGAGCTCCCTTTGGAAAGGAGCAGAATTGTGCAGCCAACTGTTGCCCTGAAAAAAGAGAGGAAAAAACCTCACCCATAGCTGCCCAACAGCATAAAAGCAGGAGAAAAAAAAGCACTGTAACTTATGACAGGCATATTTATGGGACAGTTGATGTGGCCTTCATAGGAACAGCCAGGAGTTTAGGGGAAAAGCTTTCCATCTGTGGCTACACTTTGTGGCACATGGTGAGCTCCTCTGTGGCACTTGGCTGGGCAAACCAGCAGCCTCGGGGTGAGCTGTTGCTGCGTTTTGCTCTAAAGCAGCCCAGGGATGGAGGTAGTGTGGGAGCAGGGCAGCAATGCAGCCTCCCTTTCCTGTACAGCAGCACCCAAAGCTGGCTCGCTGTGAGGACACATGCAGGCTCCCTCCTGTCCTGCAGGACTCCCTGGGAAAGCTGCTGTGTTCTCCCAACAAGGAGGAGACCAAGGAGGTGCCAAGAATGTTCTCCCCAACACGTGCACCCACACAGGGTAACCACTGCACGCTGCAGCAAGGCTGGACCATCTTTAAAGTCTTTTTCCTGGCTACCACTCACGGCCTAAGAGGATCAGCTATCTCCCTCGGCCCATGTGTACCTCTTGCACATTCAATTTCCCCATTTCTTACCACAGCTAAGCACCTGGGGCTTTCTTGGGTCATGGGGATGAGATGGGGTGTGCCTTTAACTCTATCTTTTGAGCCCCACTGAAGTTTGAGAAACACTTAAGATCACTCAAGGTCTGCTTCATGAAGCCCCATTTTCTTCACACATTTAAAAAATAATAGATGTTGTCACAGGTATTTTTCATCTCACAGCAAAGTAAAGGCACTTTCGAAACCATGAGAGCTGCAAGTCAGCGCATCCATCAGTCTGTTCAAATTTCTGTTGTCCACGTCACCAGGCTCCAGTTTCTTCTGCAAGCCCTGGAGCTACTGTTGCATTTGCAGAAGGTAGAAATCACAATTCTGCTGAGAAGACTCATAAAACTAATATCTATCTCTGTAGTTGGACCCCAGTTTTACGGATCAGATCCTCAGTTTGTTTTGCTAAGACGGAACCCAGGACTCCGTTTTTACAAAAAGCTGCCCACTGTTCATTCACTGCTCAGAACAGAAACACGAAGTAGGCACAGTTTCCATGTTCTTAGCTGCAGCAGATTTCTCTGCCAGGAAAAATATTTTTACACTTTTTTTGGGGTGTGTGTGTGTGTGTATTTTAATGGTTGCTATTTCTACATTATCTATTCTTATTTCCTGTAGGAAAGATTTATTATTTTTAATTCCAACAGTAAATTTAGTAACAGTTGCCATTTTCTGCCAATGTTTCTGCATTTTGGGATAGTACCAAATTATATGTTCTAAATTCCTCTTCTTGTTGCAGTTTCTCTAGGAAAGCTTTTAAGGCAGTTATTTCATACCTCAAAAATTACAGGGAAAAGAATTTTCTTGAGCTCATGAGACCAATTTTCCATCCAGTTCCAGGCTATCGCCTGCTTCCTGCATAGCCTCATTCTTCCATTTCCATTTAAAAGTCAAATACTTCTCTCTCTCATTTAGCTTTCATGTTGCTCAAGCTAGGCTCGTGGTTATAACTTCCACTGCCAGTTCTTTTGCATCCAGCTAGGAATAATTTGCTTCTCAAGGATTGCTGCTGCTGCTCAGCAAATCTGGCCCTGCTGAAGAGTACAGGTATGAAAGGTTCCTATACTTTCTGTTCCTGGCAGCCCTGCTATATGAAGTTTTCTGGTTTTTTATGAAGTTATCTGGGTTTTTTTTTTGTTTGCTTTGTTTTGGAGAAAGGGGTATTTTAATACCAACCCTGAATTTTTACAACCTCTGAAAAGAAGATCCTTGATTTTGCAGGAAGTTCAGCAGAAACAAGAATTAGAGCCAGCTTCAGGATGTGGCACAAGGTTTACTTGTCCAAATTTTATAAAATTTACTCCCAAGTTTCTGTTTATCTCTGAAATGTCTGCAAAGGATGAGAGACTTCTACAGACAGTGCCTGATAAACTTGAAAGATTGGTTTTTCAAATTAGTTCTTTAGGTGAAAGGGGAGTTGGCTTCTGTTCCCTGCAGCACAGATTGTAAATCAGTAATGGTGGAAGCACCTGTTTCCTTCTGGGCTGGTTTCTCTTGTTTTGCTTAGTTGCAGAGATTCTGTATGTGCAGGTGAATTATTTACATTTTAGAAATGAATCAGAGGCAACAGCCAGAGGGGGCAAGCCAGCGTTGTGGCTGCCCTGGCAGCACCACCACTGCACAGAAAGTGACTGTGTCCAGTTTTATCTATTCCATTCCATATCTATTCCATCCACTGACCTGCTCACTACAAACCAAGTTTTACCCAGAATCCTGCTCCTTATTCTTAAGGGCCGTGAGGACAGAAGAAACAGTCTGAAGGTTCCCTGAGATTCCACATCAAATGCTGCAGGAGAGATGAGATTTGGATCTTATGTTTGTAGCTCAACCCCATCAATAACATTACAAAAAGGAACCCACTAAAACTTCTGCCTTAAAGGAGGATTCAATAACACATAACACATTGTAGATTTTGATTCAGATTTTTAATAAATTCTGCCAGTAGAAGCTTTCAAAGGCAATGATATATCAATAAATAACAGTTAAATTGAGTTCCTGAGAAAGAACCTACCACATGAAAGAATGTCAGATAGATGTAAATAACAAAAAAATGGCATTACTATATAAAAAAGCAGTAATACTGAATCTTACATGAACTGTCACAACACAAGCACTGCATACCTCAGAACATTCCTTTCATACAAATGTAAACAAATACACAATCATTTTTGTTTAGTTTAGGCTGATGAATTCATATGTTGTTGCTTAGATATCTAAACAATGGATAGGATAGGATATGCTAAAACATTAAGGAATAATATGTGGAATAATATATGGAAAAAATAATGAAGCTCCAGATTTAAAAATAAAATAAAGCAAAAAACACATTAAAGGAGTGTTTTCATCAAATGTTATTAGGTCAATCACTTTAAATAGGACTGTTACACTAATCTGAATTATGGATTTTTGTGTGTGTTTACTTATTTAGTTATATATAATATATATGCAAATATGTATGGCTTAATTATCTTTAGTATTCTGATATCATCTTGAATAATTCTCACTTATACATACAAGAAAAATGCATATTTTAACATAGTTAAAAACTGATATTTCAAAGTATGCCTATAATTTGACAGAAATGAAGGCCTATTGTGCTCCATCACAGCAACATTTTAACCTCTAGACAACGGGACAGAATGACCTACCAACAATGCCAACATTTTCCAATATCAGTGCCTAAAACACTAGGATCCCAAATGGATACACATGTGGGGTCTGATGACTGGAAAGCCACGTACCTCCAGGTTCCATAGGCGGCCGTGGAGCTGCAGGCACCCAGTCTCAGCCTCGCTGCACCCGGGGCCTCGGCGTGTTATGGGAGCCCCACGTTGGGAGACGCTCTGGTCTGGATGCTGTGCTGCCTCTGCCAGCTGGAGCCACAGCCTCTGTGCTGCTCCCTGCCTGAGCCGTGGCCACTGTGCTGCTCCCTGCCTGAGCCAGCCCCATCCAGGCTCTCCCCACAAATCTGCTCCATTGTAATGTTCTGGCTGCTGGTCCTTGGTGGGGAAACCTCTGTGCCCGTGACACGTGCTTGCTAAAACCATCTATTACATCAGACCACAAAATCACTGCTCAGGTATAACCTTTGCAATCTGTTTTACAAAATTAATATTGGATACAATCATAAGAGGAAACCATCCACACAATACATTATCAACACACGGTTTAAAATGGTCTAATTTTAGACCCTTAGAAAAATGAATCCACAGGACCTGCCTGTGAATGGCAAGAAAAGGCCATTTCAAATAGAAAACCACTGCTCATGCAACATTCTTCACACACTAGACAATGAAATCACACCCAAGTTGCCACTTGCTCACACTTTCTATTACACTCCAATAAGCAGAAGGAAATAAAGCAGCTTTAAGGTTATGTCACAATTTTGAAATATGGAAAATACATATAATAAACAAAAATCACGGTGTGAATACAATGGCATCAGTAAATTTAGAAAATTAGAGAGCAGTTTTCTTTTTTTCATTTTTCTTTTTTTTTTCTTTCTTACATTATTGCACAGAGACCTTTCATCACATGTTCTTCAGCTTTATGCATCTTCCTAAATGTGAAGTAAGTGCTATGGATAAAATAAAACATAGAAAAGAAGAACAGCAGCATGATTTGTCAAAGTTAATCCCTATAATTTAGTAGGAAAAAAACCCTGCTATAAACAAAATATAAGTGCTCTTTATTCATTTAAAAAACCAACGCTGACAGTTGCAGAAGTCTGTAAGTGTTAATCTGAATAAGGGGGATGCTCCTCAAATAAAAATAGGCCAGAAATGACAGACTGCTGGCCTTGCAGATTTTGGTGAAGACCAGGATTTCAAGTGTAATTATCAACAAAGTTATTTACAGTAGAACTGACCTGAACTTTCAAGAGTGCCATCTTTAGCACCTGGCCCTGCAAGCTTCTTTTACTCCCCAGGATGTGTCCAGCCTCAGCTGAAGATACACAAGTGCTGCAGGATCAGCTCCTAAAGGATCAGTTAAAGGCCCTATTGGATTTGAGATTAGTCTTATCTGGAGTACTCTATACAATAATTTACACATATACAGGCTGACAAGCTCCAGTCTGATCTACCACACCTTTGTCTTCTACATCAGACTTCTCAGACTGGCAAACTTCCATTCCAGAAGGTTTGGGATACCTGAACGGATACCCGTTGTCATCAAAGAATCTTCGGAAAGTAAACTCATAAAAAGCATGTTCTGTGTGTTTGCTGTTGGAAGAGGCTAGTGGATCCCAGGTCCTGGTGCTGTCACCACTAGCATCACTCCAAGGACTTTCTTCTTCAACTGGATCAAAATTTGAAGTGTCCATTGGATGGCTGATCTTTGGAACATAGGGAGCTGGCTGCCTACGGATATCGGTAGAGAAGTCCATAGAGTGAAAGAAAGAATGGGCTTTAATATCATCTGCTCCATTTCTTCCAAGCCTGTCTTCAGCAGCACAGCAGAGCTTTGTGATCAGATCAGTTGCCTCAGGGCTCAGCTTAATCTGTGAGGGAATGTGCAGTGTGCTTTCCCAATTTATCACCTGTAGGTAACAAAGGTATTAAGGAACTTCTGATCTGGAAACAGAACTCTTCCAATGGCCAACATCAACTGTACAGGAGTGCACACGTAACGAGTTATCTCACATAACTGCATAGTTCACAGCTTCAATAACCCAATTACTAGATTTCATTTCCTGTTAGTAGTTACTCTAATGAACCAGAAAAACATTGTTGGCTAGCAGACAAAAGGGACAATTCCATTTTTTAAAAAGGCAAATTCCTTTCCGAATGTTCCTATCGTCAGATTTGAGAACATACTCAGTTTGCATAAAGGAATTACTTCTCTGTCTCCAAAATGTAAACTAGGAAAAGTGGTCACGAGACAGATCCCCTCTAAAAAAGAACTATCATTGCTCAACTTTGAAACACTTATATTGCCAACCACAATTGTCACTGGTATACTAGGTACTAATAGGCACCCTAAGGAATTAAATGGATGAACTTGTGCTTGAGAAATCACAATTCTGCTGAGAAGACTCATAAAACTAATATCTATCTCTGTAGTTGGACAAGTCAGTTCTAGTCTGATATTCAGTGTCTTCATTTACTGGCAAAGGATGTGTGCTTGCACAGAACTATTTAAAATCAGGCTTTTTTAACTATTACTCCCTTCTCTAGTAAAAAAAACAGGAGTAGGTCTGGGAAGGGAAGGTTAAAATTTTGCTACCACAGACTGGAACTTTGCTTCAACTTACCTTCAGCTGGGTTTCTGTGGGTGTAGGAGCCAGGAAAGGAGGCTGTCCCACTAACATCTCAAAAAGGATCACACCAACACTCCACCAGTCACAGAGCTGAGTGTATCCTGAAAGGCAAGTCAAAAGGTTGACCTCCACTAGCCAAGGAGAATGTGTATAGAGCTACTTGCAATTAAGTATTGAAACATACAGCACAAACTTCTGCCTTTTCTCAGACAAAAGATTTGTGACTTCTGCTTGCTGACCTACTTCTACTGCTGTTTACTTCTAGTAAAGATCAAATCCTATTGTCCTTGAACCTTTCTGAATAAATTCTCAACAAAAGTGAGTCAAGAAACTATCATTAAAAGTAATGACTTTTTTTTTGTGCCCAATCCCACAGCTATGCAGCACAAACTGAACCTCAAATAACAAAGATGTTTAGCAACTGATGTCCACCTTCAGGTTCAGTGGAGGTGACTCCATGACTTTGAAAAGCTGCTGAAAGACACAGCCTGGCTCTACAGACAGAAGAAAGCCACAGACGACTCTCTGAGCAAGTTACAAGCAAAGGAACAACTTTAATCACTTAATTGCTGTGACAAGACCAATAAGGTGTATGTTTAAGATCTGGAAAAAAAAAAGATTTAAACACCGATTTCAATGGAATTTGTGTAATCACATGATGTAGGATCCAATGTGAAATCTCTGTTAGAGAAGCTCAGGCTTAGGATCTAGCTTGCAGACAACTCTGAACACCTAATCTCCTTGCTACAGTGACCGTGTCAGTTCTGCATGGATAGTCACCAAGTACTGTCCAAATTCCTCAAGCTAACCTTTTGAATGTAGGGTGTCCAGAGTAAATTGTGGAAAACTTTCTGTTGGGTTCCACAGGTTCTGGCTGGGAATATGGAGGACGTATTTCCACAAGTTTACATCATCCATGCTGAAGTGGCCCATCTGAATCAGTGATCCAGAACTGTCAGCTGGCTACGCACTGGTCTGTGTAAACTTGAGAGAGGTCAGAGCTGTACTCCATGAGTGCAGATAATCTGCTTTATACTTGAAAAATATCACTCTTAAAATCATCCAACACATTTATTAGCAGCCTCACTCAAAGGCCTCAGAGTGTGGACATTACACACACAAAGTATGGCCACCCTCAGTGTCAGTGAAGTGATGCTAAACACCGGAGCATGAGGAGTTCTCCTTAATCTGAGCTAAGTGTTTGTGGCCTTCAGAATGACCATCTTCCAAAGCAGCAAGCTTATTCAAGGTAAAAAAAATAGTGAAACAGGAGAAAAATACAGGTTTACCTACCTTTACGAAGCAGGACTTCAGGAGCAATGTAATTAGGGGTTCCAACTAACGAGTGGGCCAGACATCTCTGGTGCTGCTTCTTAGCTCTTTGTTCCAATGTCTTCAGCCTATCTCCACATCGACAGTTGGACACATCATCCCAAAGATCACTGGGCTCCATGCTGTCTTGTCTGATATGGCTCCCTTTCAAATGGGAGAGAAAGTTCACATTCGTGGTCAAAAAACTTGACACAAAAAGAGAGAAGTATTTACTCAGATCCAGAGCCATTTCCTACTCTCACTGAAGAACAGCATTTTAACTTTAAACCCAAGGTATTTTTTTATGCCCTCCCATTTACAATAGTTTTTCCATACAAATGCCCAACAAAACGTCTCTGTCTCAGCACAAGGAAGTATAGTTCCATATGGGGGGACACAGAACAATGGAATATACTTAAGTTAGCTACACCAAGTGTTTATGACCTCTTTGCCAACAGACACCAGAACTCAACAGCACATACAGGAGACATATGGACTACCCCAAATCTGTGATTAAATCATGTCACCTGCAAAAGAGACCCTCCAAACAAGTATAAACTGAAAAATTACTGCTGCTGCAGTGGACAGCCACATTACTGACAGGGTTTTGAACAGTATTGGAAACAAAAGGACTGGAAACAAGCTAATTGAGTGAGTCAGAGAGAGACAGACACATTACATTGCCACTGACTCTTTGTCCAGTCTCCTGATCTCATGTTTCTGCCAAAAAGTAGGTGCTTGTTTCAAAACAAATAACACAATGCCATCCCAGAAAAAGGGTGAAAATATTACCTTTCTGATAGTATTTTGAATTGTGAGTCCACCTGAATCCAGTACACAGTCCAAAGTCAGTCAGTTTGATATGCCCATCGAGGTCTATCAGAATGTTGTCAGGCTTGATGTCTCGATGAATAAATCCCATTTTGTGCACACTCTCTATGGCCAAAGTGAGCTCTGCAATATAAAATCTAGCCAGACGCTCTGGGAAGACCTCCATCCGAATCAGCAGGCTCATCATATCTCCACCAGGGATGTAGTCCATCACAAAGTACAAATTGTCTTTATCTTGGAAGGAGTAATAGAGTTTAACCACCCACTCATTGTCTGCCTCAGCAAGTATGTCCCTCTCTGCTTTGACGTGAGCCACCTGATTCCGGTTCAGCACATCTTTCTTTCGCAGAGTCTTCATGGCATACAGGGCATGGGTGTCCACTTTGCAGGCCAGGCATACTTCTCCAAATGCACCAATACCCAGAGTCTTGATTTTCACAAACATAGATTTGTCCATTTTGGCCCTTTTAAGTCTGTTGTAGTTGGACTCCTTCTGGTAGAGAATTTTCCTCATTTGTTCCTGTTCTGCTTCACAGAGGCCTGCCTTTACAAAGGAAAGCAAACCACAAGAGCTAGTACTGTTATATTCATAGCAAGACAAAAATAAATGAGCATTCCCAAAACACATTTCTCAGAAAAATTAATCCAGAACCAGAAAAGATGTATTCATAAGGGATATATTCTCTTGTCTGTCTGTTGAGGTATTTCTGAAAAAAGGGCAAACTCACTGTGCCCAAACGTCTTGCCTGAATTTGCAATATCTGAGATTGGTATGCCTGTCTCTTCTGGCTGAACAAGAAGACATGGGGCAATACTGTCAGAGAGGGGAATACTACATAACAAACCTGACCATGGGATTTGGTTTACACCTTTCAAATGTGCACTTTGCCACTGCACTCCACCACATGTATGTGTACTTAAGCCCACCTTAATTTAAAATGAAACTTAAACCTATGTGCAGCAGTTCACTTTGTTCATGAATGGTTCCCCAGGGCAACTCACATTAACACTTCCTACCTTGGGTGCTGTTTGTTTGGTTTTGTGTTGTAATTAAAAAGCTGGTTTTGACCTACACATTCCCAAGTGCCTTGGAACCTTCTTTAGAAATTGTGTTTCTTCCTCTGCCATAAACATCCTCCACTCTCAAGGTTTTTAGATCTCCTGAGCATCTGTTCTATAAACTTCTCTTTTTCCCTTCCCAAAATATGTACATAAAATCCTCAGGTCTGGTCTCCCCTCAGCCACTGCAGCCCAGACCTTGGTGCTATTTCCCTCCTAAAAGTATTATTTTCCCTCTGCACCCAAGCTGTAGAACAGCTGGCTTGTCCACCTCCTGTCTCCAGAGAGCCTCCCAGTAACTGCAAGTAACATTTCACAGGGCTGTGGGGAGAAACCTCCTGGAAAAGAGAGAAGCAGCAGGATCCAAACAGACCTTCCCCACCTTTCAAGACAGAGCCTGCAGAGTACAACCCTGCCAACTTCAGTGAGTGGCCCTCTGCTGAGAGCCACTGGTGGCCTCCACCAGCAGAAACCCCTAGGCTGACCCCCAGGCTCCTCTGACAACTCACTTCTTGCAGCATGCTCTTTTATTTCTGCACACCCCAGTTCCAAAATCCTGAATTAATTGGCATCAACTGAAATACTTTTGAGAGAAAGATCAGTGCCTGGTGAGAAGGGGCCATTGGGAGGGTGGAGGGGGTTGAAGCTGACTGATTAGCAGGCTAGAAACCCAAGCATACACCCACAGGGCTGCTGCTTAGGCTGATTTAGTTTCACATCTGTAGTCTAGGTATCCAAAGATGAATGTGGGCAGCCAGACTATGCAATGAGATCCCCATGGTATAAAAATTAAATCTGTATGAAAAATGGATAGGGTAAGTCTACAGAAACTTGCAGAACAGGTAGGATGAAGTTTCAGACTGAAGGAAACAGCCAAATCAAAACAAGGAATACTGTTTTTGAAATTAAAGATAACTACATCCATCCATAATAGAGGAAATATTTACCTTTTAAGGTAAAATAATGAGTGTGCTCTGTTCTTGCTAATTCTAGAATAATGCAATATTAAAATAGCCAAAATCTCCTGCATGTGTATTTTCAGTCAGTGATAAGGTTTCTAGGGGAAGGAGTTGTTTTTGTTTGTACCTGAATTATCTCTGAATGAGGGAAAGCTGAAGAGTCAGAAGAGAAGAACTAGCACAGTTAGATGCTGTTATACCTCTCTAGAAATCATTCCCTATCTCAGTCTCAGGAAAATACTCAAGCAACACAAGCAACACAATACAACCTGTACTTGCAGCGAGGACAAACTATTAACTGTCAGTAAAATGCCAATATTTCAAGAGATTTCCCAAGAATATTCTCTTAATTCTAACCTCAGTAAACAAACTCCTGAGTTTTCTGGTGCAATGTGAGCATCGAATCAATTGACTCTGGAAACTGACTGTGCTAGGGAAGATTGGGTAGTTAATTATTACACATTATGTGTTAATAACAGCTTTCCTTAGAGCTTATCCTTTAATGCAAAAGTAGGTACTAGTCATATTCCAGTCATGCCTCGGAAGAAAAAAAAAACTCCTCTTCCACAAGCAAAAATTAAAAACACAACCAACCATCAGAGCTTGGCAGCTTTGTTTTAAGCAGAACTATCAGCTTAGATTCGAGAGCTACAGTTAGGCATGAAAGAAGTTCTATCACTATGCTAAAATGCTTCTCCCTGAGACCTGCCTCTAGCTAGAACAAGTTCTGGCAACGGACCCAAAATCAGTTCAAGCTGGTCCAGTATGGTTACTTGCACGACATTATTACTTACATGTGTTCAACAGACAACTTTTAGTCAAGTATTACACAGTCATCTGAAAATATGGCACAGCGACTGCCAAGCTGAACCACAGCTTTGGTGAATGGGCAGCAATCATGGGACAGTGAGGAGGAACTAGAGTAAAGAGTTTTGCAAGAGCTGCCAAAGTATTGCCAGAATTATCTCAGCCTCAAGCCTACATTCTAAGTTCTTACCTATAACATGGGGGGGTTTTGCCTCATTTTACTTTTCTGGTACGAAGAAATATCATTTCACATCTCAGGTTTTTCAAACAGCCTCCCAGACCTGCATCCACACTTCTAAGGGGATACAGTCTGCTATAGGGAGGTGTCTGATACCTACTACTTCAGTGGATTCTGCCTTTACTATTTTTTTTTACAAATTAAAAATAGCAATAATCAATTTGACCCTATTAGATTTTATTATAACAAAACAAGAATTACTTTTGCCATTTCTTGCTCCAATTGTAACCTTCTGTTAATTTTCTGCTGGTAGGTCTTAATGACGTTCTCTACATGCTGCTCCATGTAGAACTTGAAGGCAAAAGGTGAGTAGCTCTTTATTCGGGATTCTCGCTTTTCCTCATCTTTGCCATTTTTTCGCACAGGCACTGGAGACGTCTGAATCTGCTTTTTATCTTTGCTTGGTTTTTCAGCTTTAGTGTTCTTGCTGCTTTTATCACTTCGCTCACTGCTCTCTTCAGCCTTGTTGCTTGTTGAACTGGGGGCCACACGCAGAGTCTGCTCCACGCCCATGCACAAGCAGTTGATATCAAACTGCTCAGAGGTGCCAGGAAGTAACAAATGCTTGGGATAGGGTGGAGGTGGACACCGAAGTTCCTGGTTACCATAATCCACATCGAGCTGGTAGGCATTAGCTGCTCCAGGCGGCGGCACATGCTGCTCCATGATCTCCAAGCCATCCACAGCCGGCGCCTGTGCAGGCAACCACGCAGGGTGGGAAGGTCCCACTGCAGTCTGAGGCTCTGGTCTCATCACTCGCATGCTCTTCACTGGCTGGAGGATATGAGCAGATGTGACTGCCGTGATTGTGTTTGGAGACGTAATGGAAGGATCAGGTTTTCCTGGAGGAACCTGTCTCATAGACACTGTCACTTGTGGCTGTTGCTGGTGGTTGTTGAAGGAGTTTGTTCTGCTTGGCACCGTGGCATCAGGTCTGAAGGACACATGTTGCCGTGGAGATGTTTCTATTCCTGGGTTTTGTACAGAATCTCTGCGTGATGGTGTTGCTGCCTGCCACTGCTGAACTTGAGGATTATTCATGTCATAGAGATCCATGTTTAGGCTATTTCTAGATGGAGTCAATAGATTTTGTGGTGGACTGTCTGAAAAATCATTAGCAAAGGCTGGACCTCTGGATATCACATGCATTTGATGAGAAGAAGGACTTGTCTGTTTGTGATGAGAATGTGAGATATACAGGCTTGCTGGTGCCTGCTGAAATGCATGACCAGTATTGTTCTGAACAACTGCCCCTTTATTTGGGAGATTGGCATATCCCCCCTCCTGCTGCATCTTGTTTTGGAAGGATGGACTCCGCTGAACACCATATCCCATGGGTTCCCCCTGCACCATCATGTGCTGCCTGCCATAATGTTGGCTGTTGCAGCCATGGGACGCCTGCAGCTGCAAGGCCTGACTGCTGTGATTAGTCACTGGATAATTAATCACAGAAGACTCCATATTTGCGGGGTATGCTTTCTGCTGATGGCTCGTTGGTGCGCTGTGAGTGCCTACTCCAGAGGGTCGCTGTACAGGAGCAGTCATAGCTGAAGACTGAGAAGTAGAGATTAAATAGTCCATGTATGGCCTTGGAACCTCAGTAAGCATATTTGCACCTTCTGCTCCAAAGCCTGTCCCTTCATAGGCTGCATTACTGATCTGATGGTAGGACGGAAAAGATTCATTTGATCCTTCAAAGCTTGGCCTGCGGGTTACATTATTTGGCACAATACCCTTTCCTTTATAAAAAGAATACAGAAGAACGTTAGGAAACAATTCAGGTGAGCCAATTACTTTGTATTACTCATGCATCTATACATACCTACACACACACACATGCACACTACTCAGGGAGTATGTGCTTTAAAAAAAACTTTCAAAATCTAAATTAAACACTCTGAACATTTAAAGTTATAGGTGCCAAGTATTCCTACTGCTAATGAGCTACTGGCTCACAATAATGCTCATGCCAGGAATCATCAGGGAGTCCTATCAAATAATGAAAATAGAAGCACAAATTCCCTAACTATGAACTCATCAGATTACTCTACAGCCTGTTTCCTAAAGCTGGACCAGTATTAGCAGCCATTGCTCTCAGACAGGAGGAAGCTACAGAGCAGAGTGTTAAGTACAGTGGGAGGAAAAAAGCTCCTGGAAGGACTTTCTATACAACTTAAAGTCAACATTGCTATAAACTACTAGGCTGTCACATAGTCCATCTTCTGCACAGTGAGCCACCTGCTCACACTTGTTTTCTGTTTACATCTCTCTCTTCCATTATTCTCAAAAATCTCTCTTTCCTTCTCCTTCATTTAAACAAAGGCATCATGCAGT
The DNA here is from genome assembly GCA_013399945.1 of Ploceus nigricollis. NCBI lineage: Eukaryota > Metazoa > Chordata > Aves > Passeriformes > Ploceidae > Ploceus > Ploceus nigricollis. The sequence goes on along the minus strand of VXBC01006765.1, from coordinate 748,939 downwards.
TTGTCCTGTATTCCTTCCAATGTGTTGGACACAGAGTACCCCCTCATATTACTCATCTTCCATCTGTTGGGTTGGAAAATCTTTCAGGGCATCAACATATTAATCTCAGCTTGAAGAATGTGCAGAGACAAGATAGCAGCATTCCTACAGTGGAAGTGTTAACGGCATTTTTCATCAGTTCTTTGATTTGAGGACAAATTGCAGGTGTATAAAGCACTGGCTGTGCTAAAAAGACAAGGGGGGACTCTGTGCTGTTGTTATGTTTTTGCTCCCCTTCTGGTTCTTTAGCTCTCACAAATCACAGGGCTTGGCCCATTTATGCCTAAACCTTTTAAAATCCCGATTTCACAAAGCCTGTAAGAATAGCCCTACTGAACTAACAGGTTTGAACAATGCATTACAAGCTTTTTGCAATACAGCATGCCCCAGCTGGGCCAGATGCAGCACACCTGAGCACAGCTGCTGACTCCTCACCTTGACACACAAGCCCTGCTGCCTTCGGACACACAGGGACTTGCACGGTATTAAGACAGGTTTCTGCACACTCTCTGCACACTGAGGGTGTGCACCACATTAAATGACACCCTCATAAAGAATGCAATGTTTTGAAATGGAATCAGGTTGGACAAATAATCAGAGATCTTTAAAGTGAAATCTGTAATTGGCAGCTCTTTCTCCTGTGATAACACAAGGCCAGAATTACTGAGGCTGTTCTTACAACAACACCCCTGACAGCTCATCTGCTGGGACACAGTGAGATGCACTGATGAGGCTGTAGCAATCCAAAGCATCCTAAGAAGTGGCTCCTCTGGCCTGGAAGCGGGAGGCAGCCATAAGACTCATTTGTCATCTCTGTCAGCAGGATTCATGCTGAGCCTTGGGGGTAAGCTGAGTTTGCTTTCCCTTATCAGAGGCCAAAAGAAAGTAGCAGCAGTAACTGTCCTTCTTTGGGACACATAATTCAGCTGTGCAAATAATCTTGATGTCAAGAGAGGTATGATGTCCACCTCCTAAATTTATATACCAGTAAGTCTGTTCTGGTCCAAAGGGGGAATATTTGGATTTGAACAAGAAATTTCTGTTTAAGGTGGACTATGAATGTGTACACAGACAACTCTTTGGAAGCAGGTGGCCTTGCAAAACCAGGTTCACTTCACTGTCTCCTACAAGACTGCTATGGAACACTGCTGTCCAACACCTCTCCCCAGTGGCGACCCTACTTTAAAAACTAGCTTATTGCAAGAAAGAAGAACACAATTTTTTTAAAAAAAATCATGCTCACCTGGTGAGGTTTGCTTAATTACACGTACTATCTGTTCATTTCTAGGATCCAAGTAGCTCATCTTACTGATGTACTCCAGGGCTGCCTCAATACTTCTGCTCCCTGTCTGCTTCAGTGCTCGGACAGCCATCTCCTGTACAAAGCAAACAAGAATTGAATCACATTGTGGCAAAACCCAAGCACTGGACTGCAAGCTGAAAAGCAGTAAGTATTCTTACATTAATAGGAGCATTTTAAACACCAGATCACAGCTGCCTGAAGCCAAAATGAACTCGTATTTTGAAAGCATTTGCATGCCTTACACAACTCAAAAATCATAAGAAAATAACAAAACATACAACCTACCCATATTCTAGCAATTAAAGAAGTCTCAAATTAAAATGTGTACTTCAAGAGTCCTTAAAACAATCTTTGAATAAGGGATGGAAAAGCCAGCATAGTTTCACACTAGATGAAATGAAAATTTAGCTGTTAGTATTTGAGAGAATGTCTTTTAATCACACCTAAACACAGTAAAAACTTTATCCTTTCATGAATACCACAAAGAAGCTAACTAGGCAGGGGTTGATTTCTGCTCACGAGAGTCCATAGGGAAGAAAAACTGCTGTTTTCAGTACAGCTGGGACATCATCCACTATTTGCTTGGAAAATAACTGGGCATCCCAAACTGAAAGCTACACTGTCAGTCTTTTTAGCTATTTTATTAACAACCACGGTTAGCAACCCCTGCTCTACGCTACAGCTCCTAGCAGTTTGTTTGTACTTTCACTTATAGCTAAGGTATATTAAACACCTTTCAATGACTCAAGCACCACATGGCTGCAAGGCTGCATGGTCTTTTCTGAAATGATAGAGAAACTTAAATCCAGAGATTAATGTTGAATTTCACTCACAGAACTTCACCCATTAAAAAGTTGGATACCTACTCAAAAGTAGTGCTGAGCACCTCACCTCCAGAAGGCAATTCATAAAATAGATACAAGAGGAGATAAACCTTATTGACACACGATTAGAGAACTAACTTGAACTAAACTCCCAGCTCTTAGATGGCTGAAGCTGAATGAAATGAATGCCATCACCAAGGATTTGCCTGCAAATGTCAGTATCCTATTTTCTTGCCACTTTACCGTTATTTTTAGGGGAATTCTGTCATCACAACCTGCCCACCGAGCGCTGAATCAGAGGGAGGTCGTGCCTCTCTGGCTTGGCTGCCCGATTGCAGATGTGGCAGCTGGGTTGGCACTGGTGCATGGCTCTCCCACGGGTCAGGTCTGGGCACTGGCTGGCAGTCGGGAACTCCAGTTGGAGCAAAGGGCAGCTTTGCTGCACTGTACACCTCAAATACCCGCTAATTGTTTACTTAGCAAGGGAGGCCCATCTCAGATGACACCAATTCACACCTAGCACAGAGCCACATGCTGGCACTTGGCATCTTGTTTTGCTTAACTCAGACCCCTCCTACTCCCCCCAAAATGGCAGCAGTTTCTTCATTACTCAGAGGTTCTGCTTGTGGAATAGCTATAGCAAGCTGAATATTTTTCATACAATTTATGACTCATAATTCATAGAAAGGCAATAGTTGGTTTCACATTTCCTATAGCTGAAATACTTCACTGGCCTCAACACATTACCAAGGACAATTTTAAATCAACAGAAAAATATTATGTATGAAGGAAAGAATTTCCCACAATGTTTTTTCCTCTTTCTTTTTTTCTTCTTGTGGATACATTTCTAAAGTATTAGCAAATTCACATCCTAGTGCTCACCATTCTCATCATCCAGGGACTCTGGGCTTTACAGCCCTGTTCCACATGGCTGCTAATATACTCTGTCCCATTTACAGCAGCTGGATCTAGCCTTAGGTCACAAGTCTTAGTTTCCTAAATTAAATGTTCTCTATAAGCACATTTGGGCTGGTTTGGATGTTGGGTAACAATTGTATTAATGATTAATAAAATAGCCCACATGGTCCATTTCTCCCTCTCTGATCTGTGCTGGCTGTATATAATTCACAGGGGCTAAAATAGGAGAAATGTTACCACCAGCATATTGATATAATCTCTGAAAGCACACTGTAACTTTCTCCTCTTTTGCTATTGCCTGTGTATGAAAAGCAAGAGTAATAACAACACTGGTCTTCCTGAAGCTGCATGTTCTACCTTCAGCACAGTTTAGGAGACTCATATTTAAACTTCAGTGGGAATAATGTTAGGGAACAGGCACAATACATTCCACTGAGCACAGCTGGATAACCTCAGAGGCCAGCAAGAGCTTGGGACCAGCAGGTGTGTCAGTGGCAATCTCACCCTTGCAAGCCCCCAGTGCAACAGCAGCCCTGTGCTCCAGCTCCCCACTTCTCATCTCATCGAGCAAGGGAGCATGGCTGGCATGAGGCACCAAAGGGCTGGCCTCCAGGAGCCTGCTGAAGGGGAAGTTGGCTCCCTGCGGGCAGCTGGGGCTGGGGCCTGGGCATTTGCCAGATATCAATATAGGGACTGTTTTGAAGTTGAGGAAGAAGGGCAGAAGATGGATTAAACAATTACACTCGTTGGAGAGCAGAGGCTTAAGTGAGATGGAGGGCGTTTGTGAGAAGCAGCAGAATGGCTCAAAAAGGAGGGAAATTGATGCCAAAATCTTGCAAATCAATACATAGACAGTAGAAGGGCTGAAGAAACGAGGACAGACACTGGGCAAGGATAAAAGTGCCCAGCTACAGTGACATGGATGGAGCTGTCTTGATTTTACACCACGTGAAGGTAAGTACCTGTTAGAAAGAGAAGGGGAAAAAAAGGAACCAGAAGTGAGCCAGAGGGAAAAAAAGCCACTTGGAACTGCAAACAACGCCAAAACACTCAAGTAGGCACAGGATCAAATCCAGCTTCCACTGAGGTCAACAAAGATTTCCATTAACTGCAAGGTACACTGCACTGGGCCCTCTGCTTCAGATTGTTTCCTTTTCACGAGGCCAAGCGCTGTCAGCCACAGTACGGGTTGAGAAACTTGGCTGCTGGCTGTGCTCTGCTGCCCCACAGCAGCTGCCAGGCCCATGGAGAAACACCAGCCACTGGCAGTGTGCACAGAAACCACAAGAGAACAGAGCGCTCCCAGCCCCAGCTCATTCTCTGTATTCCCTTTGGAGGATTCAAACATCTCTCTCTGTGCAGGGCTTTTATGTACCTTTTTGCTTCCAGACATCACTAACTATTGATGAAAAAATCAACCAGAAAAAAGTAAAGGTGAAGAGTTACAGGTGGAAAAATGTGCATTTACAATGTGCATTAACTCTAACAAAGCTGTAATTAATTTAACAGCTGCAATATTAAAATGAGGTTTCAGTGGTCAGCTATGGTTCTGGACAGATCTAATGGAAAACCAACGTCAGGCCACGAACCACAAAACAGACTGAGGAAACTGCAGCATCCCAAATTTGCGGACTCAAATTGAAAAATGGGAGGGTGGAGTTTCCCAGCTAATTCCTACAGTGGGCTACCTAAACCTGACTGCTGCATGGTCCACAGGCTCTCTATTATTTCCCCAGTCTTGCACTGGTAGATGACAGCCTTCCAACAGATTTCAAGATTTTGCTAGAAGGAAGGCCACCTTTGAGCTCAGATGCTCAATAGGAGAAATCCTTGTTTGATGGTAAACAGATATTTGGATGTGTGCACATAAAGACTTCATCTCACTCTGTGCTCTGCAGGCAGTGTGAAAGGCTTTCCCCATTTTACCCTCCTGCCTGGCTGCACTCCACCAGCATTGGCAGAGGTTTGCGTTCTTGCTGTACTACAGGGTTGTCCAGCAACATTTTTCATTCAGAAAGCTCCTCGTTGCCAAGATGTATTTATCATCCAAGTGAAGATTGCACAAGAGGTTACAATAAGTAAGACTTTTTCCCAAGAACATTGTGTCTGAAGGAGACAATAGGTCCTCCAAAATTTGGCAAGGGTAATTAATTGCTTACAACAACAAAAATTAATTACTTGCTTTCCATTCACCAAGAAGGATGGGTGACAGATGCAGGAAACAGATACAGGTTCCCTGCAGAAGGGAAAAAAATAAAGCTCATGCCAAAAGAGATGATCCAACATTGATTACAAGCCTTTCTGCGATAGCCCCCCATTGTAGGATTTTTCATTCATGATTTTAAACATGCAAAACCCAAGCAGTTCAGGAAACAATGTGTACAATGTACTCTATCAGAACTGCTGCAGCCCCACAGAACAGAGAAACCTATTTTGCAATATTCTCTCTCTGTAATTATTCTCTAGCTGGACATTTAATCCAACTTTGTACTCTACTTTTGTTTTGCCTGTTTTCAGGTTCCTAACATCAGGGGCTAAATTTTGCACATAAATTCCCATGCCTACCATAACCTTGATTAAAATATTCTAGCTACATAATTAAGATATTATCCTGAGTACCATTAGTGCTTTTCAGTTTTAATGCATCAGAAAAGCAGTAGGAAATCAGCAGTGGCAGAAACCTACTGAGTGCTGCAGCATCACTTAGTCCATTCTGAAACCATGTGACCCATTCAGAAACTAATGGACATCTACCCCGTGATTAGTTAAGGTTGTTTTCTGCCCTCACTGCTCCTGTTACAAACTCCTCCAAAGTCATCCTGTTTAGGGAGTAATAAACTTCCCTCCCAGCCTAAATTATGCAGGGTCAGTTTATTGCCTCTGATTCTAGTTTTGACTGTCTTTTCACAGCAGTTCTGCTGTTACGTACACTGCGAGCCCCCTTCATCCTAAGGGATTCTCACAGCTTGGCCTCCAGGGCTGAATTTGTTTTCTTTTGTTAAACAGGAATTTAGTTCCCTTTATTGGTGGTAGCCCATCTCTGTATCAAGAAAGATCAGACAGGGACATGATTTTGATAAGAGGTGCACACACCATTCTTGATGACGTGCCAACAGTGGTGGAAAAGTCATCCTTGTGGTAAAGTCACCTGGAGCTTTAATCCTGGCTTTTAGCCCTTGCTTCCAGCATTTCTACCTTTTGTGCTCCTGAATTATTTTTATTTCTGCTAGCATTCCAGCTCTGAAGGTCACCCATTCTTTTGGCTGGATACTTTAGCTCTGCTTTGCACTGACTATGCATTCCCAACTCACATTGTCAGAGTGCTTCCTTCCTTCTTTTTTTTCCCTCATACCAGGCTTGCCAGGGGTTAAAGTATGCAGAGGAGACACACTGTAGTACATAAAACTGGGCAGACAGAAAAAGAATATAGACACATGACAAAATGTAAGACTCAGTAAATTCAATCACATCAACACAGGAAAAAAATACATGACTGTAAATTAGGAATGGGGAATTGCAGGTAAGGAACAACTTTACCAGACAGTTTTTATATACATTTTCAAGGGATATTTGCAGAACTAATGAAGAGAGCATGTGCAAAAGACAGGGGGAGGATTTTGTAAATGAGGTAAATGCCCTATCAGAAGAAAAACAAATAAAAATAAATCTAATGTGACAGTAATTGCTATGCCACTGCTCATTCTGCTTGCCTTCCAACACTTTTAGTCTTTATTTAGCCAGTCACCTACAGAAGATTGGTATATTTACTACTCTGTTTGTACAGCATCCAGTACAATGGGGTCCTGTTATTGTTGTGTTTATGGCAGTAGGATAACTTACTAATAAAGTAAGGTAATTAAATCCAGGCCAAAATATGCTTGGAGTACTAGGCACAAACTTGGAGTACGAGGCACAAAGATGTTGGAGGGTTGAAGTGTCAATTCTATTGGGTCCCAGCACAGAAACCCTTGTATCATGACCATCACAAACCAACTCTGAAATAAATTACCGTAATCCTCAAAGCCACAGAATATGACAGAATATTCCACAGAATCACTACAGCTGCAAAAGACCTCCAAGATCATCGTGTCCACCTTTTGACCGAACATCACCACATCAACTAGACCCAGGGATGGTGACTCCACCACCTCCCTGGGCAGTCCACTCCAATGCTTAATCACCCTTTCTATGATTAAATTCTTCCTGATGTCCAACTATCTTCCTTCCACAGCTCTATTTGCTATTGCTGTGGAAAGAATCAGACAAAATAAACCAAAAGTAACTAGATCATCTGGTTACTTTTTTTTCCACTTACAAACCCCTTCTTTTGGTGATCAAAGTTTTTCTAATATCTTTTACGACTTAAAACAACTCTGGATGGTTAAAAATCAAGCAAATGAACCAGACAAGTGATACCAATATTTGAAATCTATCACTTTGGTTTTTGTATTTTATTAGCCCTAGAGTGAATACAAAGTTCTCTCACAAGTATCACAGAAAAGACTTTTCTACTTTTCAGTTTTTTTCCCAGCTGCTTCTCCTTAAGTTGATGACTAATCAAAGCTATTTAAGTTCTTCCAAGACAAGAAAAAAGTGCTATATAGATTTAGCAGCAGGGTACTTACAAAGAACAGCTACCATAACACCTTTACCATCTTATAAAGGATAAGAGAGAAAAAAACCAGAGTTGAGAACAGCAACTGGAAATATGACATAATTTCTTGTCAGATGTCTCAAAAGGTACCAGCTACATCAAAATATTTTTAACACTATGCAACTTATGCTACCTAGCAGCATAGAACTCCTTTTATTTTTCTTTCCTGGTATTTGTTAGTTCTTTTAACTAAGCCTGTATACTCCGTTCCCCCACCACAGCTCATTGCAAGACACAGTGTGTTTGGCCACGGGCATTTTACAGGGGACACCTCCCATTTTACACTAAAGTCCTTGTGTTCCACAGGTTGTTCAAATATGGCTCTTCCCCTGAAAAGGAGAGATATGAACTTCAGGCTATACGCCAATCCATGGTCCCAAAGTTAAGACATTTGGAAATAAACCAAGCACGGCTGCTCAACATATTTCCAAACAAATGCCTGTAAAATGAAGGAAGTATTTATAACAAGGCATCTCCAGACAAAGAGCACATATGTAAACACTTCAAGAAGCTCTGATGAACTATTCAAGAGATGCAATCTGTTTAAAGAGAAAACACACGTGCACTGCTATTTGTGTGTCCATTTTCAAGCCCAATCAGAAAATTTCATCAAACAACTCCTGTTGATGTCCCAGAGAGTGTGTATATGTACTGACACACATACAGGTATTACATAATGTCTGCACATCTGTGTAGATTATTTCCTTTAAAATAATCTGATTTCAAGTGAGCCCCCTAAAAGCAATATGTAAAAATAAAGAAAACTCTTATTTGCATCACCAGTCAGACAAGTAATTTAATTATATTTCCATATATATTTATTGTACTGTTTCTGGAAGCACATCAGGCACTCTGGAAAAGATTTGGAAAGGGGGAGGCTGAAGGAAGCTGGAAGAGGACCTGTTCCAGGCAACAAAGCTGCACTCTGCACAAAGCTCAAGTGCCATGAAAGAACAAACGGGCAAGGAAAGACAGACCACAACATTAAGAACAATAACAGAATGAGTGAAAATAACTAAGAGCCACCACGAATACCACTATTCTGCCTTTCTTTCAAGTAGTCTGGGAAGGAAAAACAGACCTGAGCTGCTCTCTTCCAGCCAGGACACAGGCATGAGAGGAAGGGGAGCAGGGTGCAGAGAGCTTTATCACAGAGGCAACTTAATAGATAGACCTGAGGAACAGTGACAAATAACCTGTTCTCCCTGTCTACACCAGCCTTGGAAAAAGCACATTTGTGTCTGAAAAGCTGATGGCACAAGTCTTGTTTCCCCAGATATTTGGTGAAGGGAGTGATACTGTAAACATCAAAGATCTGTGGTGATTTGCTGCCTACCTCAAAGGCTCTACTGCCCCTTTCTGAAGGCACCTGCTTGCTCCCCCAGCTTTTCAAAGAGCACACACTCCTGATTTAACAATCATACTTGGCCAACAGTAATAGGCAATAGTAGTAGTTCCCTGAGTACAGAAAATTCCCCTTCTGGAAAACACGCTGCTTCAGATCCCACATCAGTAGAGAGTTGTAAGGAGCGAGCACACAGCATTCCATTTTGAACACATGTAGTACTTGAGAACTACCTATATTCCAAAATTCACACGGGTCAGGTTTACTTTAAAGATAGAACAAAGGAGGGGGGAAAAAATGTGTATTTGTACATCTGCAGTGCTCGAATTATCCCCTAAATGCAAAAAATCCTTTCTACTGTGATGGCACCCCAAAGCCTTCTGCACTGTGCTGAGCTCTACACAGACACAAGAGAAGAATCCTATTTTGAAATGGATTTCTAATTTAAAACAGAACAAACAATTGTATATACAGCCATAACTGTTCCTCATTACTCTTTAAGTATGCTCATTGGAGAGCTATTTAAACTATTTAGAGTTCAAGTCTAACCAAATGACCCATGTCGGGTCAACATCAACAAACAGAAAGTTGGACAAATCTCTCCTAACCCTTCCTTAGCACGGGAGCAGGAGCACTATAATGTGCTAATTCAGAAACCTTATAGTGAGGCAAATCATGTTATAAGCAGCATTTACAAATTACTGCACTGGCAGGTTTACATTACAGAGCAGCATGGAGGAGCTTTGCTTACTTCATGCGTGAGTGAATGCACATGCACACATGTGCAACTGTGTACATAACCCCTTTCCAAAGATCCTATTTTACTTCCCTGAAATCCTCTCACTTTGGTTACAGAAACAGGGAACTTCCCACCCTCGGGACACAGTCTGTAGCAGTTTCAGCCTGGGCTCCAGTTGACTTCTGTCTGGCAGCCACTGTAGAGACCTGTAATCCATCACACAGTGCTTCAGCCACATGCCTAGCATTAACCAGTGTGGCTTAAGAGCTTCTCCTGATCCCACAAGGCAAGGCACAGCACTATTCATCTACACCTTTAGTATTGCAAAGGTAAGGTAACATCCTACAACAGCTTTTGAACACTGAGGAAAAGGAAACAGAGGGCAATTAGTAAACAAATTCAAGTGCAAGCTCATGATTTGTCTCAAACCAAGCACCACTATCATCTCCTGTAATGTTCACTGAAACCCCCTTCCAGGTTCCTGTTCACGTTTTTTAATAACTACGGGTGTGATTGCATCCATCATCCCCTTTTCATACCAAGCCCAACACTGGGCAAACTCTGAGGCTTGTAACTTTAACTCAAAGAACAAGAGTCATTCATCTGGTATTCCAAAGCAAATCCTTTCTACATGGCACAGAAGTCCAAGCCAGTGGAGAGTACTTTACTAAGCCTCTGGATTTTAATTTGCGTTACTAAAGTGTTGAATGCCACACCTCGCATCTCCCTGTTTTCTACTTTACCCAAGAGTAAAGCAGTTGAGTTGATGTAAAGAGAAGTGAACAACCCTTTCAGCAGCAGTGAGCAGCAGAGTTTCCCAAAAGCTAATAGCAGACAATATCAGGTGTAACAGCCTTTATAACTAGGAGGAAGGTATATGCATGGGGCAAGAATTTTCAAATTCTTAGTTCAAAAACCCAGTCACCATTTGGTTTGAAACTTTCCTCTGGATTGGCATGATTTACATCCAGAAAGCAACAATGAATCCAGAAACTCAATCTAAAGACATCTTGAAAAGACAAGACCAGTAACACACAGAGAAGTATTTTATTATCACTTCTTCATAAAGCACATTGAAGTAATTAGCAGAGCAGGAAAGGTGCTGTGCATGTCACCAATGCAATCAGGAAGTTTTCCCACCCAAGAGAATGGGTAGACTTCAGCCAGACTAATTCCTCCACTTTTGTCCTTGTCTGACTCAGACTAATGAAACACGCAAAGTCAGCCAACAGTGTGGATATTAATACAAATGTAACTATTAATTTGAGGATATTAATAACACTGCAGCACCCAGCAAAGAACCTATACAAGCTCCTGGGAAAAAAAATCATAGCAAGCTGCCTTCAGGAGTTTATTAATTCCACTGGAATCTCACAAGCTCTCAACACACATAGAACATAGCAAAGAGCCTTGCCAGAAGACATCTTCAAAGTTGAGGCAGAATTGAGCCCAGCCTCGAAGGAAAGGCGCAACACACAGCAGAACAACACTGTTGTTTCCAGAAAGGTGCTCCAGGACAGCTTCACTGCCAGGTGTGTGCCAGGATCCTCATATATGAAATCCGGCCATGAATAAGAAATGAACTCCCAACTCTGCACTCTGGGAGTCCAAATGAGGGTCCCTACACTCAAGGTCCGCAATCTTAAAAGATAAAAACCAAAACCCCACCTATTCCTGATGCAATGCATCTTAAATCACTAAATACATTAAGATAGCAAATTCCTGCAAAAGCAGCACCTTGCTGTGCAAAAGCCAGCTGTCATTCAAGTCTGCTCTTGGAATTGGCTTCTCTCATGGTCATTCTCTCAGGTGGGATATTTTGTGGTACTACAATTTACACTTATTAGCAACCAGGGCATATTTGCTGCAAGATCAGCAGGCCATCCATGCCTTCCTCTAGACCTTTTTTTCACATCCTGAGCTGTGAGAATGATAGCATGATCCCTTCCTGCTAGCATACATCTCTCTCCTCTCCTCCTCCTCTCCTCCTCCTCCTCTNGTTTTAAATCTGACACCTGGTATTACGTAGGTCCCTCTTAATTCTCCTTTTCTGGGGCATTGGCTTTTCACCTCAGGGTGAAATTTGGTGTCATTTTGCAACAGCACAGTTCCATTGGTGCAAGAAAAATGTACTCAGTGGAAATAGGCCTTCACATGTTGATGCGAAGATAAAATTGCATCTTCTCTTCTCTTCTCTTCTCTTCTCTTCTCTTCTCTTCTCTTCTCTTCTCTTCTCTTCTCTTCTCTTCTCTTCTCTTCTCTTCTCTTCTCTCTTCCCTCTTCCCTTTTTGTTTGAGGCAGCAGTTTCTTACTCTATCAGGGCAAGTAAATCAAGCTGGATAGAATAGCAGTTCAGTGAAGGTTTCATGATGAGCTTATTCCTCTTCATTAGCAGCAAGTGATGTGTTTGCTAATTTTATTGCTTACGCATTAGTAAAAATGCATTTGGCTGGCATTACATTTACAATAATGCTATTCATGTATCAAAGCATTTCTTTTGATATTCTGTGGCCACAGACACCAAGATGAGGGCTTCCTATTGCTCTTCTACTAAAAAGATAGATATATGTACTGAGTTATGTAGAAAACAGGATTTTCACAGATATTCACAGACTTTACAAATTATTTCTTAGACAAATTGGATATGAGGAACTTGTGAACAGGATATTTAGACTCAGCAAGATAAGTTTGCTGTCCAGGAATAAAGCCCCAAAGCATAGAAAAGAATTGTGTCAAAGACTAGGAGAGTTTTTTTTGTGCTGCCAGAGACAGCTGTTACCCACAAAATTACATGGTACTGCAAATTTGCAGTGCATTAGTACTGATTACTGCATTTCTCCATATTCAACTCTATACACTGAATTTTGCACCTATTCCTGTTAACAGTGCCTCTGTCATTTTTACTGAGCACTACCTACTTAAGGCATTACAAATTTTCTTTTATATCAAAAGATTTTAACATTTAAAGAGTAATATTCCTCTACCTGCTTTTTCTTGTAACATTATATGGTGGTTTTGTCAGTTTAAAAACAATAGAACTTTGAAGCATTGTTTTAAAGCCTCCAAGGCAAGGAAATTTCAAGTGAAGACAGCAAAATTAAGCTGCCCATTCATATTCAAGGTCAAGTACGAATAATTTTTTAAACAAGGTTACAGAGTATTCCTGATATGGCCTTTAGAAGTTTACGAGAGTTTGGCTCCCCTAATTTTTCTTTGGAGAGTACTATAAAAGAACTTATAAAATCTCCAGGATATCTGGTTGGAATGCATTACCAGTGAACTGTTCTCTCCTTTGAGGATTTGAACCACAATGGGACCCCAACAGACATCAAGCAGTAATGCAGAGTCTAAAACAAAGAATATATCTGAGAAATACAGCTCTACTATGAGACAAATGAAGGCTACTTTCTCTCTCAGCCTCCCAGTGCAACACAGCATGTCTCATGTGACTGAAGAAACATCTGGGTTTTATCTTGAGATAGGATTCCTAATATTTTTCTGTAGAGACACTTACACACACACAGAATGCAAGTGGTGTACAAGGCAACTCGCCATATTTATTGTTCAGAGTAGAAAGAGGAAAAACTTTTATATAAAATACTATTTTTAAAAATTTTCTTGGCATTTTGAATTTTATGTGTTAATTGTAATGCTATCTTTTTTTTCCCCAAAATACTCATTCAAAAATATAAAAAGGCATTCGTTCAGCTTTTAACATTTTAAAATCAATATGCTCAATCTTGTAATGCAATATACACTGCAGCACTAGGGATCTCATTAGACATTTTCCAGAAGTCTCCATGCAGCTCTTGAAGTAGTTTCATTAACTCTATAAAATACATATATATAACTACAGCTCCAAAAGAAAGAACAGCTAAACAGCACTGACTGGCATTTAATGATTTTCAAGGCTACAAAAATATCTCTTTGTACTAAATGCTTTATACGACTCACAGTTACCACAGCTTTCTGCAGCTGCAAGACAAAACTCTCAAATCTACCAATGCCAGAGGCAAAAAAAAAAGAAAAAGAGAAAGAAAAAAAAAAAAACCTCAGCCAGATAAAATATCTTAAGGTCCAGCTTTTTACATGTAAAGCAGCCGCAGCAAAATGATTCACATTCTTAGCACATAGCTGACCAGGACAAGATTCCACAGAGAGGTAAACAATTCCCCCAAGAGAGCAGCTGCATCTTCTTCAGACTGGGAGCTATGGGGGGGGTGACGGGGCGGGGGGATGAAATGCCCACTGAGGTCCCCAAAACTGATGAGAAGCATGAAGGAAAGACTACTTCAGCTCGNAAGCAGCCGCAGCAAAATGATTCACATTCTTAGCACATAGCTGACCAGGACAAGATTCCACAGAGAGGTAAACAATTCCCCCAAGAGAGCAGCTGCATCTTCTTCAGACTGGGAGCTATGGGGGGGGTGACGGGGCGGGGGGATGAAATGCCCACTGAGGTCCCAAAACTGATGAGAAGCATGAAGGAAAGACTACTTCAGCTCGGTGATAATGCTTCACTCCACTGCTCCTTTACTGTGCTCCATGAGAATAGAGAAGTGTAGAAAGAAGTAAACAAATAAATAAATAAATTATTAAAAAATTGGAGCCAGTTAGTAACACACGCTTTAATTAGTGTCCTAGAGAACACTGTAAGAAGGAATCCAAGTCCAGTTCAATAGAGAAGAGTAGGGGATAAATATTAGATAGTGTTGAACAGAACTGAAAGGAACTGAAACAACTAAGTCATCCAGCTTTGCTTTTATTGTGTAATTATTACCAAAAGTATACATGAAAGCATAAAACTATTTCTTTCTAGGTTTTCACATTCTCTCTGAAATTGTCATTTTTAAAATTGTTTCTTTTTCCTTAACAGTATCTTTACTCAGTTCACCTCAATGTTACTTCTGATGGCTACCAGCCAAGTGGCACACTTTAATAGTCAAGACACACAGTCCTGAAGAAGCATCTTTCTGTCTCCACTCCATTTACATGCAAAAGATGTGAGATGTATTTTAGGTTGTTGTAAGAAAATAAATCCTCTGCAAAGATTCTCCTCAATGCCATCCCCTTTCTCAGAAACCTGCCATGAGCCATCAATGAAATCAGCACAGCAATGTAGAAAATGACCACATCACTACTTTTAGCATTCATAACTTACTATTCACATACCTGTTCCAGCTGCAAGTGTGTTGGCAGAAAACTATTTCTGTCTTGTCCCTGGCTGCCTGTCACTTCTCCCTGTGCCGGAGGTATAGTCTGCTTCCCTCTTGCCTGACCACACTGCTGGGTTAGCACAGACCTGTGATTCAGCTGTTGAAGCATTTTGCCCCAAGACAGCTAGGGTTAACTCCAGCAGCAGCTCAGCTGGGGCAGTAAGACCTCGGGGAGAGGAGGAGTAAGATAACACAGCATCCAGCAGATGACCCTCCCTGGAGCACAGCCGGAAGGAGGAGAGCATGTGAGTGCAAGGCTGAGCTTTCTCTCAGCATTTCCTCTGATGGTGCTTGACAGCCAAGGCAGCGGCCACCACTCTCAACTTCTCTGCTACTTTCTGTACCTTCCCCCTGTCGTACCCCTCAGTTGTGCTCATGTCCCTCCCATCACCCCCAAAAAGTGATTTTTAACCTGGATCTTTTCTTTGATCAGGCACTGCTCAGCTCCACAAACACTGTGCTGGCATAGCCTGCAAGAACGAACTGGGGAGAAAGAAGAGGGAAGACGTGCAGCTCTGGCAGCAACAATAAAAGCTGCTCTCCCGGAGCTCCAGCCCAGGAGTCTCCTCTACATCCTCCACACCAGCCTACAAACTTCCCAGGTGAAAGGAATATGCTTGTCATATCTCAGATCATAAGTTTTTTTTTTTTTTTGGCCTCTGTGCTGCATTAAGAAAGATTTTAAGTGCCGTATTTTGTATGTTGGTATCATACTAAGTTTAACAAGCTAATCACTCCCATACTTGTGCAGTTATCACCTAATATTTCAAGGCAAAACTAGGACATTTTTCAAAAATACATTTGATCATTTAAAAAGATATAGCCAAAGGGAAACAGTCTTACATGACAGGCTATAAATCAACATGTTAGATGAGTAATTTTAAACCACAGAAGAAGGAAAAAAAAACCTCACTGTATTAAGCCAATAAAAACCCTCTAACACTCTAGAATATATTGGACCTATTCCACAACAACTATATTTCTTATGAAAATACAGTATTTTGAACTCTAGAGAAGACTGAACCTGATTAAACTGAAACAAAGGAGAGGGAGGAAAGCAGAGCAGAGGACGTGATTCTACTCATCCTTTCTTCACAACTGAAGTCTGAAGAGGGAGTCTGAGAAGGTTCAAACAGATACACTCTCTTGAATAAATCACTTAGTGTTGACACATTTGCTTAGTAGTTCTCAGTAATGCTGGCAGGGGATCAGTATTCCTCACCTCTCTCCTTCAAGCCTTTACTCAAACTTCTAGGAGACTCTTATTTTCCAATCCTTTTAACCTATATAATTTGATAGGAGAACTGCCAATTGTTTTTCACGCTTCATTATTACTATTAAGTTCAATACTTGGCCCAGTATCATTTTGATAAATGTTCACTGATGACACAAAGCTGGGAGGAGTGGCCAATACCCCAGAGGTCTGTGCAGCCCTTCAGAAGGATCTCAACAGGCTGGAGAGATGGGCAGAGAGGAACTGTCTGGAATTCAACAAAGGCAAAAGCAAAGTTCTGCACCTGGGGAGGAATAACCCCAGGCACCAGCACAGGCTGGGGGTGACCTGCTGGAAAGCAGCTCCGCAGATAAGGACCTGGGGGGCCTGGTGGACAACAAGGTGTCCATAAGCCAGCAGTGTCCTCATGGCCAAGAAGGCCAGTGGGGTCCTGGGATGCATTAGGAAGACCACTGCCAGCAGGTCGAGGGAGGAGATTCTGCTCCTCTACTCTGCCCTGGTGAGGCACATCTGGAGTGCTGTGTCCAGTTCTGGGCTCCCTAGTACAAGAAAGACACAGAGCTCCTGGAGGGGGTCCAGCAGAGGGTTACGAAGATGATTAAGGTACTGAAGCATCTCTCCTGAGTAGAGACTGAGGGAGCTGGGCTGTTCAGCCTTGAGAAGAGAAAACAGAGGGGATCTCAGCAATGTATATAAATGTATAAAAGGAGGGGGTCAAGAGGACGGATCCAGGCTCTTCTCAGTGGTACCAAGCAATAGGACAACAGGAAACAGGCAGAAACGGATGCACAGAAGTTCCACTTGAACATAAGGAGGAACTACTTTACTGTGCAGTGACTGAGCACTGCAACAGACTGCCCAGAGAAGTTGTGGAGCCTCCTTCACTGGAGATATTCAAGGACCATCTGGACACAATCCTGTGCCAGGTGCTCTAGGATGGCCCTGCTTGAGCAGGGAAGTTGAACCAGATGACCCACTGTGGTCCCATCCAACCTGACCCGTCCTGTGGTTCTGTAATTCTTTATCATCATCATTATTATTATTACAGCCCATGCTCAGTTGCACGAATACTATTTAAAGACAGCAGTGTTTCTTCTAAAATCTTTAAGGGTGCAAAACATTAAGAAACAAAAAGAGACAAGTGATCACTTTACTTCCTTGAGGAAATATATTCTTAAAATTGAGGTCTACAGCAAAACCACACCGAGCAATATTCTTGAGTATTTCAGCAGCAGAACGAACACTGGCCCATGCTTTAATGGGGTAACACTAGCAGTAACAAACACAACGCTACATGGCATGGGAGGGAGGATTCATAAGACACAGTTCCAGAAACTAAGACTCAACAATGTGCAGTAGTGCACAGGTAAATGTCTTGATTTCTGCATGAACTGAAAAGAATTCAGTTTCTCTGCACCTGTTCGACAAAGCTGCCAAAGGTAAGGACGTATGCCTGGTTAGGCAATCAAGTTTCAACTTCCTAAACTTGCCCTAAGAGAACTGGGTGGAGACTCCTACTGATTGCTAATCTGCAAGCATGTTGCCAAGTACTGTTAAATATGTCCCTGCATCAGACCACACTGCAGGTTCGTGGGAAGATCTGTGTTTGTATTTTTCAAGCATGCCAAGCACAAAACAAAGCTAAGCCTCCATGGCGATGATACATGGAGATGGTCCCCTGTATTTTGATGATCAGGTTTTCTCTACACTGAGAGGTCATCTTGGGGTAGTTTCTACAGTTCCAGAGAAATGGTCTTTCCTCACTTCCACTTACTTGGGCTTCCAGCTGTGTGCACACTGCCTTGGACAGTGCTGTGAGATGCAGAATCACCGATGCAGTGACTCCTGAACAGCAGTGTTCAAGCAGTGCTTCCAAGGCCAACATCTGCTTCCTTTAACAGGCATTGTAACTGTCTATTCCTCTTCTCCAAGGCATTCATCAGCATTTAAAATTGTTGGCATTATGGTTAATTACTTTTAATCAAGCTCTCCAGTGTCTACCACCACCTTCAGAGACTATGACAGGCAGGATAAGAAGTATGTGCATACATATATATATACACACACATACAAAACTATGTATGAAAACCTGAATTCAGGAATGTTTTTCCACAAATGAAATGTGTAGGATTTATGTTTCAGAACATGCAATAGCTGAGGTTGTTGGAACTATCCAAAGTACTGCCTTGCAAAAGAAAACAGTAATACAGCCATAGTAGTTCCATATGTAACCCATTACTTGAGTGACTATAATGATTCTTGTATATAAATTTTAATAGTCGGTTTTCAACTTGCAGCTTTTCTCTGCAAAAGTCTGGAGCCAGGAAACTAGAGTAGATGTACCCTAAACTGTAATAATCTGACAGTCGAAATTTTAAATAGGATCTATGTGCTAAAAGCCAAATGAGCTTTCAGTGAGTATTACAATGCTCCCATCTAAGCAATCTCTCCGCCAAGTGACTTTGCATTCTTTCCAACCTGAAGTGTATGGACTGGGCCATCCCACCAGCTGACTACTCATTTACTCCTGTCTGAACATTAAGCCATTTCTTTCAGTACAACCTCAAGGTGTCCTCTTGTAGAACGTTAAATAAGTAGACAGTAAGAACAACAGAGATCTTTATGCAAACAATAAACCCATTGAACATCATTATCCTTTCATCTTTTCTGCATTGCAGTCTTCTTACATCTCTACCCTAGAAAAATCAATCCAGCTTGTAATGTTTTCTGGGTAGAGACCTCATTTTTTACAACAATGTTGCACCAAACAGCTTTACTCCAGTGTCAGGGTGAAATGGTGGCTTTTTATTTGATTATCACTGCAATGCAAATGTGAAATCCAAAGTGAATAGTAAAACTCTTGTTAGCCATTTACACTGGTAATACCATCCATATCACACTGAGGTTTTATCAGTTTCTAACATGCAGGTCATAAACCAAAGATTTTGTTCTGCTAGGAAAGGTATGATCATGGTTTTTTATAACGTCATTACAAATGCTTGGAAAATTCTGTGAACACTGACAGCATAATTTAGAGAAGAAAGAGAGAAAATACCAGGTATGCTACAAGTTACAGGAATATCTTGGCTGGTTATTATAACTCGTTATTCAGTTGTCCATGTAATCTGAAATCCAAGCTACCAATATTAAAGAGATTTGAACATCATTTAAGGCCAAAATCTGTGCCAAATCCTAAGTCTAAGAAAATGGACTTAGCATGTGTGTGTACTGGTGAAACAGGAGGACTCTTTTATTGCTCAAAATAGGCAGCAAAACTCTGGCCCGATTAAATCACTAGGAATTTTACAGCTGATTCCACTGAGGGCAGAAATTTAGCTCAAGAATCTTCGCATGGTGGGGCTGTGGATACAATCCCAGTCTACATGCATAGTGGATCTGAAATCCCAAACACACTGCTCTTCTTTCACACCACTTTCACAAAACTTTCTCATCTCACTGCATTCTGCACAGCAGTGCTCAGACAACAGACAGGTTCTGAGCAGATTGTGCAGGAAAAAAGTTCACTTTTTGTCTTCTGACCCAAGCAACCAAGGTGGACCCCCTGTTGTTGCAGGTGGGGTCTGAGGAAGGAGGACACTGTTACCCAGTAGTAGATGAAATTAAAAGGCCTTCCCATCCCCCTGCAGCACTTCCTGCAATGCTCCATACACTAAAAGTCATATAACACTACAAGCTGGATCACAGCTCAGTGCATTCCACTGCACTTTGTCACGCTTCCCTGACCAATACTATGCCAAAAATTACTAGCTTTAACAGTTCTCTGGTGAATAAAAGAGCTTTTGCAACTCTGAAACAGAGCTGAGTTTTTAATTCATGTTAAATCTGCTTTTCTGTTCTGAAGTAACATTTCTAACACTGCCTGTAATTCCCCTTCTGTGCTTTTTTTACTTCTGTAGTGACTCTTGTGAAGCTAAAGGAAAAAATCAAGATGACTAATTTTAAAAGCCTTAAAGAGATCTCTAAAATACACCTGAAGGAAGTAAAAATATGACCTAGCAAAATACAAAGATGAAAAAGATACACATCATATTCATATAAATCTAGAAATACATCACAAGAAGGCTACCATAGACAACAAAATCCAAAGTACAATTGCCAACTGAGCACAATCTTGGAACAATACAAGACTGCTCCTGCAAATGTGTTCTACTCAGATACTCTTGCAGTATAGAACTATGCCCTAAGAAACTTTCTTTTGTAATCTTTTATGCAAAACTCATGCCTACAATTACCAAAAGAACCTGATTATGAGAAAACTGTAAAACAAACACAAGCACTTAACAGAGCAAAATGCTCATTATGGCAATGCTTGACTCCTCTCCATAGCAGAAGAATACCAGCACGATGCATGTGCACCCAAAAAAGGGATCCTTCCTCCCTCCAAGCCAGTTAGCTTTGCTCAGCAGATCAAGAAATGTTGCCGGCTCCAGCCCATTTTTGGAACAGGGGGTTTCACTATCCAACCCCATCTCCAGGCTGACCTGGAAACATGCCTGTCCTGATTTCTCCTTGCATATGGAAATAATAAAGCTATTTTTACATGAAAAGCAAATCCTTAATTTTCTTAAAAACAAGAACAACCATTGCAACAAGCACAGAAGCCAGGCGTTTCAAATAGAGGAGGCTGTTACCTGAATGTACAAAAAGCAATTAAGCCTTGTGAACAGAGCACGTGGGCAGAATGAGGGGTTAAGCATGATTTTAGACAGCAAGCAAACAAAAAACTGAAAAGAGGGTGGAAGGGAGGAACGCAAGGTAACCTGGAGCTCTTAAATTCAGTAAACTGAGAAGGTGGGGAAAGCACCTCTGCAGTGACACCAGCTAGGGCCAGGAGTAGGCACACACTGGGAGAACTCTGGTGGGAACCCCACACTGCTCTCCCTGGTGTGCAGGGAGCAGTTCAGGCATACATACTGCTTCTTCCACCACTTCTTCCACTGCAGAGTGGAAGAAAAGTGCTTACCCAACACCCTGAGTGTGATCTCTTCAAGCCAGATACGCCAGTTAAAACAACCAGTTTGCTATTAATGGTTGAGCTCAGCACTTTTGAGACCCAACTGCCCTTCCCCCTCAAGTAAATGCCAAATATCATCCTCTCTGCTCACACATCCAGTTCCTGCTTTTTAGCAGGAGCTTCATCCTTTTTATACTTCCCATTGGCCATCATCATTGTCAGATATCACTCTCCTGTCAGAGTTTAAACCTCAACAGCGATACTTCCTCTAACCATTAGCTGGCCTGATCTGTGAGTGAAAAAGAAAAAAAAAAAAAAAAGCAAAAAAAAAAAAAACAAACCTCTTCTCAGACTGGGAAACCACAAAACTACTATGTGAATGTGGCAAAACAAACTAGCTCTCTGTTTAGTGGCAGGAGTTTCCCCAAATTCACGGGCTCAATAGTTTGTTTGCGAGGAGGGCTCCACTAGTTTGACTCAGGGCTTTGTCTGAAGCTAGGCAATGGTCCTGCGTCCCTAAGTTAAAGGGGGAGAAGAAGAGAAGGAAGTTATATGCATGGCAGAAACTAAGATAACTGGCCTGCCCCAGCTAGATGTAGATGCTGTGCTGATGCTGCGGCTGTTGCTGTTCGGCCTGTGCAGGGCAGGGTGAACACTGAGTTCATAATCCACTACACAGTGGTGAACTTGGAAGAACAAACCCTCCCGCTCAAAGCAAGAAATGGTTCTTTGCAAAAAACAAAAAAAACCTGCTAAGCATGTAGCACTGCTATTTGCTCAAAATAGTGCTCCTGGAGGTGCTGAACACATAGCAGGACATTCTGACCTTTCCAGGAATCTGGGAGAAAGCAGCTCTGCCTCCAAAGCAGAGCTGTGTCCCAGACTCTCCCTCCTGAGCAGTAGTGTTCCAGGCTCGGGGGGCAACAGATTCTCCCTGGCAGCAAATCTGAGCGCCCATTTCTGCCTGAGTGAGGAGCAGGGCCTGCAACAGCAAGTTCTCAACCTCCACCAGTTTCTAACACTCACAAATCACAGAGAAGTTCCTGGAAAAATCTGTTGCTAATGATTTTACAGCACCAAAGTAATACTGAAAGAACACTTTTTCTAGTTACTTTCATGTGGTTAAGAGCCCTGAAGGTTCACTTCTCAGCAAACAGAGAGATGAGGGCGGGGGGAGGCACACCAACGCAAATGAAAATTCTTGTGGTTTGCCTTCAAATTTGCTGACACTTCCCAGTGAGGTCCTCTTGTAGTATGGGGAGCTGGCTCGCCATGTGTCCTGGCTGACACTGATGACTTTTGCCCACTTGTAGATTCCTAGGCTCTAGGTCTTCTAATTTGCACTGCTGAAAACTGCACCAGTAGCTTCTCTCCACTATTTGCATGACCGCAACACCACACGTTTCACAGGTTCGTCACAAAACACCTTCCAGAAAGCACTCAATGGACATAGTGCTTGCATTAAAGAACATAACAAAAAGATTTTCTAAACAGGAGGGATAGCCAACATGCAAGAAATGATCACAGGAAGAAGATGGAAGTGAGTTCCCAGCATAGCAACTGCTGAAGCACCTCGAAGAAAAATTCCACCCTGCTCCAGCACACAGCCAGCAGGTTGCTAACATGCCTGGGCAGCACAGATCACATGGGCAATCAGGGGATCATCTAAAATACAGGGATCATCTGAAACAGAACCAAACTGTGCTGGACAACCAGAAAAAACAGGCTCCACCAAGGTGTAATGCATATCATTTGGAGCACTCATTTGGAGCCAGGACAAAACCAGCCCAATATGGAGTGAATTTATCTTGATTCAAAGGTCTCTGTCTTTTGACCACAACTTTTTATATTTTTAATTGGTACAACCAGATTTTATTTTTGTAAACAAGGATACCCCACACAAATCAGTATTTCAAAGGTTCCAATTATGTTGATTGAATTGGGTTTTATGCATCTTTATCAGGTTGACATCTGGCAGGATGGTGGAATGAATACAGCAACTGTGGCAATTCTGGAAGAAAAGCATGACTGGGACAGGTGGCTGGTTTAAGCACAGCCTATGAAGCCCTGACACTGAATAGAAGAAAAGATGCAGAAATGAAAACATACAGGGTGTGCTAGCAAAGTCATATTACAGTTGCATCTATAATTCTTTAACATGTCACACCAAATTATTTATATGAAAGGCTGAAGTCTATAAAAGAGCTATTCCTTAGTAGTTTGCAATTATTAAAAAAAAAAATCAACTCATTTAGGGTATTCAGAGGCACATAGAGAAAGGCCTGTAGGAGGTGTTGAATATTAGTAATTCAAACCAATGAAGCAGAAAAAGTAATGCAATAGGACAACAGGTAAAGAAAGGAAGGTATAGACTTGAAGAGGCTGGAAGATAAAAACTGATACAGTGGGAGAACAAAACAAAACAAACAGGGAGGGAATGAAGCTGAGATCAGCAACAGTGATCTCTAAGCCTCAGCTGACATTTCCTTTTGTTTTGAAATAACCCCCATCCAACAGATTCAAATAGTGGATAAAATCTAAACGTAGCCATATAAAGACTTTTACAGGAGTTATTTTACATTGCTAGTTCTCCTTCTAAAGTCAGTCTCTTTAAAGGGCAGAAACGTAACCATATTATCACCCAGTAGCAGCAGTCTTCTTTCCAGCATTTTATGCATGTGAGGTGCAAGACCCTGCATCTTTGCATGCTTTGGATTAAATGAGTAATTTACAAACCTTGCGTTAGAGTAATGAAGGATATAGAAAAGGAGGATAATGAAGGGCATAGAAAACAGTTGGAAAATGCTTGGTCATTCAAGCAGTATACATTTAAATCCCACCATTTTCCCAATTCCTACTGTGTTTGTATTTCTCTAAGTGCATAAGTGACTGTGTGTGTCACCGTAAGTTTCACACATGCACACATACACTGATAACAATTAAAGACAAAGCAGCAGCACAGAACAGAGTTATTTTCACAGACTGTCCTTGCCATGGCCATTACCTGATTCACAAAGTTACAGGTACCCAGTGTTCTTTGACTTCAGCCTTCTGAAAATTAACTGACCTAGAAATAATTTTTTAAAGTACTTTCATATCCTCTCTTGTTCTTTTCATCCTTCACCTCCCTAAGGAAATATTTTTAATTACTTGGATTCACTCAAAATGAAGAGCACAAGTTTCTCATCAGGAAAAATCCATCTCTTACACTGCAGGGAAGCAGAACATAGCCTCAAACATTAGAATATTGTTTCCTTAGACTGAAAAAGAAATCGTCAATGCAGTACTAAATCCTGTAGATTAAGTTCTTCACAAACAGCTGGCACTGTGCAGACACTGCAGTCATCCCAATACATATATGCACACATACATTGCTTGTATGAAACCAAATTTCTACGTGTCAATTTGTAACCCGGAAGTTTTTTGTGAACTGCCAGTGACTGCTCAGATGGCAGGACAAGTCCATTAGGAACAAACCAGTTCTGCTGTGCTGCAGCCATAGTGGGAGACCCCATCAAGATCAGAGCTGACAGAACCACCTCAACAGAAGCTGCCCAGTAACATAAAGTCAAAAATATTTCTATCAGCAACAGTATTTTGGGTGATGTGCAGCAGATGTGTAGAGCAGGCAGACAGCAAGAGTTTGACTAGCTGACTTTCATCAGGCTTTTATTAAAGCATCTTCTGGAGATGGGAAACTGGGATCCCTCTCAAGCCTGGACAATATGAGACTGCTACTGCTACGATAAGACCACAGACCACAATACCACAGCAACTTCAGCCTCTAATTTGGTAATCAGAGGCATTGTTAAATTTAATTTTATTTTTTTCCAAAAAGCTAGGGAGTTATAAAAACTCAGAAATAAAGGCCAGCATTTCCCACTCTAAGACTCAGCTCCAAGCAACATAAAAATGTCAGATCTAATCTACACTCACAATTAGGTTATGAACATAAGAAGAAGGAGTGAAAGAAGTTAGATGTATTTCACATGCTATACACATAACCTACCTAAGTTTAAAGCCCAAGTTAACACAAACATTTGTAGCTTTAAGCAAACAATGATCATACGTCTGTCCCTGCTTGATTTTACTAGTGCAAATTGCATTTGTTCCAGCAGTACTTGATTGTGGAACATCTACTCTATAGCTAGAGTAGCTATAGCCACAGGCAGCTTGTAATCCACTCAGAATTCTTTCCGAGGTCAAAGAAAGGAAAACCTTGGTCTAACCAGCTGTTTCTTAAGAGTGATTCAAGGCAATGGTGGGGAATTAATGGACATATCCACTACATGAGAAAAACAGCAGCTGACACCACCAAGTAAAAAGATTTGAAGGGCTCTTTCACATCTCTCCTCACCTACTTCAGACAGCACTGCACATAAGCATTTAAAGTCAGAGACAGGCAGCACCCAAGAAGCAAAGAGTGCAAGTACTGAAGCCTGATTTATGGAAGATTAGGAGGACACATGAACAACACACATGGCACATGGACATTCTATAGGAGTTGACACCACAAGCAGCTGCTGAGTAGAATTTGAA
The DNA here is from genome assembly GCA_013399945.1 of Ploceus nigricollis. Taxonomy (NCBI): domain Eukaryota; kingdom Metazoa; phylum Chordata; class Aves; order Passeriformes; family Ploceidae; genus Ploceus; species Ploceus nigricollis. Next base: position 723,153 of record VXBC01006765.1, on the reverse strand, counting down.
TGCTGAGCCCATGGGAGCACCAACAAGCTATGGTCTGCTCGAGATCGGGGTACAGCAATAAAAAACTGAGGAAAAACAAATGTAATTGTATGTTATTTTATATATATTTGCCATGCTTTAGGAAAAGGAAAATAAATTTTTTTAAAAAATCACTCCACAGAAGTATGGCACATACCTGCGTATCACATGAGTAGCAAGGAATTTTTATTTTCATTGTACTGATATTTAATTAACAGCTTTAAGATAAGCTTTTAATTAGTTCAGTAACTACTAAAAAACATTCCTAGGTTGAATTGAGTTCTAAATGCACACCTTGAACTACCGCTAAAGATCATAGCATGCAAAAGTCTTGTATCAAGTCCTTCCACTGAAATCTCTCTAAGTTTAAAAGTGCCATTCAACTTCTTTAAGAAAGAAGAGAACTTCCACAGACAAGCAAAAAACACCCCATATCCCCCTTCCAATGCAGAGATGCTATTTTTCAGTCTCAGTATAAAATATAAAATCACATTGGTCCCTCTCAGATACTGAAGCTGAAAGAACCGCAGAGATTTAGTCTGAGAACAACATAAAAAATGCAAAAGGAACTGTTACACCCTACTACTATTGTGATATCAGCTTCCTGTTAGAATAATAATGGCAATCTTCACTTTTGGTCACAAGGGCTTTTTATTCAGAGACTGAAGTAAACGCTTATGCAGATTTTTCTAGTGACTGTGAAGAAGTCATTTCCTTTCTCACAAAAAAAAAAAATCCATAGCTCAAAATTCTACTGGCAATTAAATTTTAATAAATACAATTTAAGTATCCAGTGCCAGTTAATCCTGTACCCTGTTATAGCAATATACAATTTTATATTTTTATATTAATTCCCAAGCTTCTAGAATGTTTATCTGATATGAGGAATAGGAAAGTTTAAGATAACTCAAGATTCACACTTATCTACAGTTGAAGTCTAGCATCTGATTGTGTCCTGTCATTTCAAACACAATCCTACTATCAAAGATGTAATTTATTCTATAGTTTGATAAAGAAGAAAAAAGACTAACAGGAATTAAGGGCAGAGTTTAAAATATTTTTGTTCTGTGCAATATTACTGCCCAGCTGCCAAATCTTGTCATGTAAAGGAAAACACGATCATTTACAACTGTTAATATTTCCACCACCATAAAAACTCAAGGGAAAATACTTTTCTTCCTTCTGCAGGACAAGCATATTCCAAGCCATGCTCACACAGAACAATACCAAGAGCACCTTCTCAAATACATCATGGGAGTCGTGTCATGACACAGACAACCTAAGTGTGCTCACTAAGCCAGTATCACCAAGAAGTGACAGAAACATAGGAAGACTGGAGACAAGAGAAAGGGCTTAGGAGAGAAAGTTGTCAGAAGCTATCAACTGAAAAGCAATCTCCACCTCTCGCTTTCAGCCCCTGGAAAGCTATGACTCACTTTTTTTCTGAAGAACTGAAATGACTTAAGTTGCTAACCTCAGGCATATTAGTGGGAAAACACATTCCGTTACATGCTTTGATGGAAGAACGCTGCATTATACTGGAAATCTCTCAGAAAGACTGAAACCAAAAAGGGAGGTTAGAAAGAAAAAAGTGTAGGAAAAGGTTATGAAACAAGCCCTCAATACATCCAGTAAAGAGAAGGCAGAGTGAACAACTTACCTTCAAATGATGGATGCAAATGGAACACCCAAGAGACTGTTGGCCTGAATTATCCGATCTATTTCAGTTGCTAAAATAAAACCTTTCTCCTGCATTCAGCAGTGAGTGCCCTCATTTGAACACCCCTTTTTTCCTCCCTCTAACCCAAAATACTTCTACAAGCACCACAGCTTGTAATGACTTACACCACATTAGCTCACCTGGTCAGAGCACGGTGCTAACAAACCAAGGGCACAGGTTACATCCCTGTATGGGCTATTCACTTAAGGGCTGGACTTGATGATCCTTGCGGACTCCTTTCAATTCAAAATATTCTGTGATCCTCACCTTTAATGTATGTCCCACAGAATAACGCAAGCAATCTTATAACAGCTCATTCTTCAGTCATTTTTCATTAACCAAAAAATCTGGACTGAAAACATTCAGAAGATGACTAAGATGTTCATCCTGGAGGTTTTGGTAAATAGCTGGACAGGCAAAACTCCTAACACAGGTAAAGTTTACTCTAGCAAACACAAATTTTGTTACAGGACAGACCAGTGTTATGAAATTAATTCTCTTATTTGCTATTACAATTTTTGCTGTCCTTCGCCTTGAAGGCAAGCTGTCTCTTTAGACTTGTCCTCTTAACAAATACATCACAACAGATATTTTACTGCATCAAAGCTTCAGCAAGTCTGTTATCAAAACAAAACTCTACGCTGTATCTGCTTCCTGTCATCACTCCAACATTATGGTGGCAAGTCCTACTGCTCAGTAACACGCTGCTTGATGGCACATGGATCATAGGTGGGCAAGCATGACCTATACAGAATACAGTTCTACATGCTAGAAGAACAGAATACTAGTTCTACATGCTAAATGCAAAAAAAGGACTTTTTGCCCAAGCTCTATTTGGCAGAACAGAATTTCCCTCACCTAAAGAACTGGAAATATTTGTTCAAATTGGGAGAAATACTTTATTCCCCATTCTCAAAACCTGAAACCAATCAGCATTCCCAAACCAGGGTAGAATCTTTGCCAAATGGGTTCAATAAAAAGAAGGTAAGTCATGATGAAGAGACTGAAAGAATCCTGGAATGCAATGAGGAATTAAAAAAAAAAAAAAAAGCAACCAAAACCCCCACCCCACTTCTACAAACTGAATCTCATTAATTCAGCATAACACTGATGACAAGGTAGTCAATTTGATATTCTTACACACATTATTACACCAGTCCACAGACACAATTCCATTTCATTGAAAGACACTACAATTAGTAACCAATGGAACAGATCTTCCCCTTCAAAATATCCTGATATTGGCATGGAGGGTACATGTTTTACTCCAGATATTTATAAAAGCCTCTGGAGAAAATGAAGCATAAGAACTTTCCCATTTCACATATTCACAGTTGTACAGCAGATAGCATGCTACTGGCAGTATGTAGCCTGTAAAAAATCCTAAAACATAATTTTTTCTTAAAAATAGCTGCCCAAACAAACCATGTCTAGAAATCTTCACCCAGAAAACGCACCCTTTGCTCAAAGGAAAGTGCTTGAGGGAAAGGAAAAAAAACCCAACAAAAGTGACAAGTGTGTAACATTCCACAGTTCATCTAGAACTGCTGCAGCCCACTCTAAATTACAATGTCAGTGGCTGTTTATGCTCTAAGGAAGTACAGTAAGTACAGTACAGCCCATTCAGGTTGTTGGAATGCCACTGATCATACACTCAATTGCATCTATTCATTAGAAACATTCAGTCCACAACAGCAGCTGCTTTTACCACCACACCCCAAACGCCACCCAGTTGCCCCAGGTGATTCCAGTGGTTTACCAGCCCACAGGACAGATGCCCCACACTCTTGTCCCCCTACAGTGACTGCAAGTTAAACTTCCAAGCCCAAGGACTTTCATTTACTAAAGAATGGCATATTAGGTGTGCTTTTGGCTTCAAGCTTTTACAAAGAAAAAGGTCTGGTCTTTTGCAGTCATGCTCTGAGTTTCAAAACTATTCAGGCTGCACTAATTATTTTTGATTGAAACTCACTAAATAATTACTGTTGAAAAGATGACTTAAGCAAACAACAGAAAAGTTGCGCCATTTGTTTCAGAAAAACAATGACTAATTATATGTGTTATTTTGGTTTTTATCTCTTAAAAACAAGAAAATATGTAATCGTGGGTTCTTTCAGGTGAACAGTGAAGTCCCCATTAAGTTTAGGGGATCAGATTTCACTATAAAACCAAAAACTACACAATGGCTGAAAAATAAATTATTCTGGAAGAAAAGAGGTAATTTAAAAGAATACTGGCAACTTCCTAACCAATTAAAAAAAAAAAAGTCTGTTTTCATATGTAACACTTATGATGACTGCAACTGAAAGACATGAGAATTTGATATTTACTTAATGAATTACACTGCATTTCATATACTTGTTAAGTCTACCAATTTGTTTATAATGAACCTCCTGGTTGTCTGGGACTTTCATAGAGCAAGAGTAAAGTAATAAAATGTTATGTTTCCTTTTTATTTAATAAAACTAAATTCAATTTCATCTTAAAACTTAAGAGTCACTTTAGGTAGAACAGGGAGCTACAAACCCCAATAAGCAATATCTCTTGCAGGATGCGAAATGGTTGTTAAAATCTATCCATGCTACAGATATGTGGAGCTAGTTAGAGTAATTTAAGTATCCTTTCCCTAACCTCTAAAATTCTTTTCCTTTTCAATTGTCACTACTTCCCTTCACCCTTCCAAAAGCACTTATTGTAGCTTAATAAACGGACAGAAGAAGAATCCTAATCCTTGCATGGTGTCCACCACAACATTTCCCACAAGATTAGTGTTACTTTTCAGTGTTCCATCCAGGATACCAAAAAGCATCAGCCCAAATCCAGCTGGAAAATGGAGTTCCCATAAGATAAAACTTCCAGTGTTATAGCCCTCTACTCCTTCTTCACAGTTCCTGGAATGCTCATGAATAGAGATTCTTATGACAAACTGCCAGATGCTTCAGGATGCTTGCAGCACCTGAAGAGCTGATTTGTGTACCATGAAGCAGGATCAGGAGGGGTAAGATTTTGTATTCTGCAGGCTTGCTCTAGTGGAAGGCTCAAGTAGAACATTAGCTGTTCATGGACTGAAATCCTTAACCTCAAAACAGCTTCTCCTAGCTTTTGAAAGGGGAAGGTTGGGTGTGGGCTTCAATGCCCATTTACCAACCTCACACAGGCATTGGGTTCAGAGGTAAATAAAAACATCCCCAAAGAAACTGAAGCTGCCTTCACTTCTCTGTTAAATCAGAGATCTGTTGCTGCCCACAGGACTACAGAAGATGTCCACGTGGTAGGCATTTACAGGCTTTGATTCACAAGCAGGGAAAGGGTAGCTTGGGATCACTGGTTTAAAACACATCATGATACAAAACAGTTCAGCATCTGATTCAAATCGGCTCAGGCACCAGGGGGAAAAGAAGAATCTAGAGATAGCAATCAGGTCTGTCATCCTACACTATGCCATCTCCAAGGTCGGATACCATCCACATCGTCTCAAGAAGCTCCACTCATTCACAGCCCTCCAGGACAGTGAATCTTCATGTGGTCTGGACTCACCCTAGGAAGCTCAGCACTTTTATTCACAGGATTCCAGTCCGGAAACCTCTATCTGGAATCTAGCCAAATGTGACCCTGGTTAAGCCTAGACCTCATTGCCAAACACACCTAAAGAACAGGCCCAATAACGCCATTGCCAGGCAACAAGTCACAGCTAGGGAGAAACAACAAATGGGAGGATGGAAGGATCATGGTCAATGAGGAGGGGCAAAAGAAAGCCCAACCAAAAATGTGAGCAAAAATCTCCACATCAGAGTTAGAACTGGGTTCAATGCTCTAGAAGCAGCAATACCATTGTACGAACACTGAAGTCAAAATAGCTGAATATATTAAAAAATTTACACCTATACTTCATTACACTGCTTTGAATACCAAGACATTTTAACAGGTGTTCAGGTATTTCTGTTTTATACATTGGCTTAACATTACTGCGCTGTAGTGTGCTCAAAGTACTTTCCAAGATTTCAGTCCAACAAGCCAAGTTCTATGTGTGAACGATTTGTCCCTGTAATCTACCAAATGTGCATTTCCAATCCAGAATCCAGCTGTGCTCATTTAACCTTGGCTCATAAGCACAGGGAGTGTTCCCCTCCTAAACAGCTAGGGAAATGTAGAGGCTAGAGCTCTAAAAAACACTGTTTTCATGGCGTACTAGAGATCAGACAAAATCCTTAGTTCCTCCAGTTGAATAATTCAGTACAGCATCTTGGTTCACTGGACTATGAAGTGTTTAGTTTTTCTGTAGCACTTCTTATTAGATATGCAATCTACTCTAGCTCTGATTATCTTGTGTAGCATAAACTCTTTGGCATAGAAACAGCACTAATTAATATTTATATAGCTCCAGGGAGATGCACACTGTTATACTGTTTATAATAATGCTTGATGTTAGTTTTGTTATACAGAATCAGAATATAGTCTAGGAGAGGAAAAAGATTCTGCCATGAGTGAATGGGGGCTAAGTTTTGAAATCAAGGAGATGCCACTGAAAGCACTTTAGTTTTAAATCTCTCCAAGTTGTATCAAGGACTATAAATGGAAACGTTTCAGCTTGTCAACAACTGCTATTCAATCACACAGGAAAAAAAGTGTTCCTACAACACTCAGAATCTGAACCTAAATCAGCATTTTTTCTCTAAAAAGCAAAATTTTGAACTACTCCTGGACAGAGGTGAAAGTTGACATCAACACTGGAAGCGTAAGCAAGATGAATGCAGCTCAACACAAAAAGACTGTGTTCTGCACCATGTCAAAGGTCTTTGAATTAAGAATATATTCTAGCATCAATCCCAGGATGACAGAAATAAAAAGCATCTCTACATCAAGTCTCTGATCTGAGCAGTGCTACCACTTCTTAATAGAAGCAGAGAAAGCGAAGAAGAAAAGGTGTGGACAGAATCACTGCAGTCAGCTGAACATCCATCCAAGCCCTCCTGCTTCTGGCCAACAGCAAGTGAGATTCTTCAAATACCAGATATTGTGTCTATCATTTCTTACAGTTTTTTCTGACAGTGAGCTGGGCTTAGATGTGCTAGACAAAATTCCACCCTATTACTCACAACTAAGGCTTGTTACTAAGCATTGCAGGGAAAATGAAGAAAAAAAAAGAAAAAAGAAGAAAAGAAAGCTAAAAAAAAAGACAAGCTACCTTGCTCAGTCTCATATATCAGCTGGGGAAACCATAGAAGAATCATAGAGGTGACCATGACTGTCTTTAACATAAATGAACCCCACACTAGTCACATCTGTCCCCAGTAAATCCATCTATTTTGCCCCTCATACAGCAGTATGACTGCCAGAAGAATCAGTGCAATTTCCATCACTTTGACAGCCACCATCAAAACCCTTTCTTCAGCCCAGAGTATAAACTTGTTTTGACAGCAGTGCCAATCCCCCCTCCCAGCTCATACATACCTGATCACAACCTGCATTCACCAGTTCCTGGAGCATCTGCCTGTTGACTTCCACGGCTGCTGTGGTGCTTGACTCATTAGCAAAGGGCAGCAGAGAATATCTGATTTCTCGTAGAGCTTTCTGATATGGTCCAAACTTGGGCGTCTGTCTCATCTGCTGCTGCCTTGCAGCATCCTTCCCTACTAAAATCTTAGGGTCCAGAGAAGTTTCACTGCCTGCTCCAATTGGCAGTCCTTGACCTGAAGATTTGGATGGCTGCTTTAAACCTTCTCGAATCTCTTGCAACCTTTGTCTGCTGTTTCCAGAATACGTCGTAGCAGGAAAAGTCTTTGGCCTCATTGTTGATCCAGTTTTCTCTGAGCATAAATACAGCTTTATTCTTTGTTTCTTTTAAATTATTTCAAATAAGTGTCACTTGATGGTATCAATTTCTTGTAAACATAATCCTTCAAAGAGAAGAAGAAAAGGCAAAATTCTCAAGAGATTTCTGCCAACGTTTTACTTCAGTTCACAATCTTCACATTTCCTACGGAAAATGAAAATCTGTGGAATCATCATTTTGCAGACTGACAGTGACTGAAACAAAAGAAAATAGAAAGTACGTTCAATTAAGTAGATATTGTAAATGCCTCTGAAGGGACAGCACGACAATTAATCAAGTGAAAATGAATCAGTTTAACCTCTTAAGCTGTCACAGTTGGATACCCTTTAATGATTTTCACTTTATCTGTTTTCAGCAGGATTCTAGAACGTTCTCTCAACATAACCAATAAATAACTCATTTTTCTTGTAAGTTTTATTTTCAAAATAAATTAAAATAAAACTCTTAAAAATCAAGGTTTAAAAAAAACTAGTTTAAGAATTTTACAGTACCTAATTGTGGCAAGTTTCCTACCCAATTGCATAACTGAATTCTGGACAAGCCTATCCTATTTCATAAATAGGGAAGAGTACGCTCATGAAATGTTTTTCCTCCACTTAAGATTCTGTTTGTTTTACACTAGCTGAGCACAGTTTGAGAAGTTTATGAAAAAGATTTATAATGGAAATATTGATGACTCTAACCATAGCAACTTCTAGTATTTCAATAACAAAGTGAATAACAGAAAGACAAGATATTTTGCCTTTCCATGTGATTAACTTAGCAAAGTCCGAAGGTAACAGTTCTCACCAGAACTGGAAGGAAGAGAGGAGGAAAAAAAAGAAGAGAGGAAAGGGTATATGATATTTCATTAGCTGTGCCTTATAGGGAAGAAAGGGAAAAGACAGGTAAATGGAGCTACACAGTAAGAGCAGATGATGAAGAACCAGATCATACAGCATCCCAACACAGAAAAAGAGGACTTTGAGACAGCTTTATGCTCTCTGTTGCATGTCAGCTCTTTTGAACATCTATGCAGCACAGCTGAGCTACTGTACAACTTGTGATCTCCATGCAGTAGAGGTTACAAGAATCCTACCTTAACTAAATCTTTACGCATCACCATAACACAACCATGAAATAATGGTGTGTTTGGAACAGGATCAAAAGACAGACTAATCAGAAATGCAACCTCGCTATTGATGCTGGTTATGCAAGTTGGCTTCTGCTGCCATTCTGAATGGTGCTCCAGCCACCTTGCTGGTAAGGGAAGAATTCCATTCAGTTGTTTCCAAACTGCAAATACAGAGGATGATAACACACTGTATGTTTCTCACTGGCACTCAGAAGTCAATTGGATTTTTTTTAAAGGTGCTTCAGTTTTGATCATAGGACATTTATCACTGGAAAGGGTTTCTCTCGGAAGTACTGTTCTTAATCTTCCTGTGCTCATACTAAAAACTCTTTTTGTTGTGATAGCTGTAACATTTCCCAAAAAACCAACCATTTCCATGCATTTACCATCACTTCTCACTGCCAAGCAAACAGCTTACTGCTGTGAAGCCCGACAGAATCAGGACACATTCACCTCTGAAGCCCATCACCACTTCTTCATCAGGACAGAGTCTACTTCAAGCTTTCCTCTACCATGGTCTGAAATGCAACAGTGCAGTCAGACCCCAGACTCTTCTATGATGGTTCACCAGTCTGAAATGCAGGAGCACAGATTAATCGCTTGAGATTAACCCAAGTCAACCTTTTTTGTTGGGATTTAAATGCTCCATTAACTAAAAACCACTTATAATGTGTTTGAGGTCTTGAGCTCCTCCATTCAGCGCTCTCCATGAATGCCCTGCAACGCTAACTCACAGAGAAGTGACAGTGACATTTGCCAATTGTTTTAAGGGAAGTGCTAAAGCTGTTCATGCAGATTTTGATGTTTCCACAAACCAGCTATTGGTCAGTAACAGATCAAGCTTTCATTGTCCCTCCCAAGCAAAGACAAAAGCAACTGCAGGATCTCAAAAAGAGATTTTTTTTCTACTTGGACAGAATATAGCAAAAGATAATACACAGGCTTGGTAAAAAATAAAACACAGTAGTACTGCAGCCTTCTGTGGATTACATTATAACTAGCTAGTACTTAGAAGATACAGAGCAATTAACTGGTCGATAATTTTCTTTCTTTTCCTGACAGCAGCAGGCACCATATGGCTTGGTTTAGGCATCTGGGTTGTTCTTCCTTTTCAGTCTCTGTGCCAATCCTCAGGCCCGGGACACACTGGGAAAGCCTGCAAGCCCCTCACCTTTTTGCAGCAATATACTGCTTTCCCACTTACACACATGCTTCACATAAAGAACTTCTGTGACCCTTAGCCTCAGCTCGAGTCTAATAATGCTGGGTCAAGCCAGCTGGCAACTTCCTCAGCTTACATTTACAATACTGCTTATACCAGAAATGTTGCTCGTTTAGACAGTATGGATGAGAGCAGCAACAGCAGTATTGGAGCTAACTGCAAACCTGTGCCATATTTTGCAGGGTTTTTTTTTAACTAAATACGTAAGATAAGCAAAAAAAATTGAACTAAATATTACAGATGATTTACAAGGAAAGACAAGCTGCTGGCTTTTATATATCTTCCTGTGATTTGCATTTTTCAGAAAAAAAACATTAAATGGTTGTATGCTTTAAAAGATATGTAGTGTGTCTCATTCTGTCTAAGCATTTCTAACTGCACATCTGGATTTGGATAATTTCAAATCCTTCTAATCTGCACCCTGCCTGCAGTACGGATGTAACAACAGCCTTCCTGCCATCAGAAGAAATTATTTTTGAGTTATTAGCCATTCTGACTAAACAGTCCTAAGGTCTTTTCCAAAATGTTACATGTTCTGTACTAATTAGAAGCTTGTCCATTATCCTGAAGGATAATGGACACTTCAAGCAGGTGCAGCATAACTTTAATTACATCAAGTTAAACAATTTTTGAGTAACTGATTATTTTGTTTCATTTGAGAAATACCAATAGCTGCTCTGTCAGCAATCAAACAACCGATCAATGACACACTGAAATTATACGTTGATGTCTGTTTTCCCAGCAGCACTATCTATTCACTCTCCTGTTTCTTCATTCATCAACAGGCTGCATGTGCTAGTGGCTCTGTGGAGCTGGGATACAGGCAAGAAACTAAAGCTCACCCAAGCTGGTGAGCTGTTTCCCTGTAACTGTGCAGGCACTGGAGTGGGCTGAACTTGAAACCACTGCAGTATACGAAGGAGTAAAGTTTTAAGAAACTGCTACAACTTCCTTCCATCGCTCAATTTACAGGTATTGCTTTGGGGACTTTTTTAGAACACCAAGAAAGCAGGGACTGTTCACTTTGTGTTGGAGGTCTACAATGGGGGGAAAACGTTTTAGGAATTTCAGTATTATACAAACCGTGCTTCTCTTTATAAGTGGGCACATTGTGGAAGCGAAGAAAAGTGGAAAGGGGATTTCCCCTAAAACGATTCCGCCCCTCCTGCTAACAGAACTGTCCAAAATCGACTCTGTGCCCGTGTCCCACTGCCAGCCACAAGCACTGGCCCAGCTCAGGGCAGTGGGAAACAGCGCACCTTCCCCCTCCACAGCAGCCCGGCAGTGACTGACGGCAAAGCCCGGACACTCCAAACGAGCCCTTTTTGCGTCATTTGCGCGAGCGCCTTTCCCGGGGAAAGGGGTATTTCAACACGCACACCGCTCACGAGGCAGCGGAGAGGGTGGCGAACTGCTGGGTTTTGGCAGTGACCTTCAGCTGACTGGGAACAGCGGGGCCCCCGCGGCAGCCAGACGGGACCCCGCGGGCTGTGGATGCCCCCGGCCAGCTCCCCGGGGCCCTCGCTCTCTGCGACACCGGCCCCGCAGGGTCTGCCCCGGCGGGTCGCCTCCCACCACCGTGCTGCCGGCAGCCCCTTCTCCCCCCACTCCTTTCGTGGGCAGAAAGNTCAGCAGCGGCGGCGGCCGCGGCGGCGCGGGCCGCTCTCCATCTTCCCCCTTGGCCGTCCCGGGCGCCGAGTGCGGGGCGCAGTCGGGACATTCGCTACATTGTTGGCATTCCATTCGCGCCACGTGACCCCGCGGCGCCCGCGTCATTCCACTCCCCTCCCGGCGCATTCCAGCGGGGGGAGGGGCTTCCAGGGCGGGAAGGGCCGGGAAGAGCTGGCGCGCCCTCAGGGACCGAGGTGGCGGGGCCGCTTGACCTCCGCTCGCCGGCCCCCTCGGGGCGCCCGTCCGTAGGTTTACGGGCGGTAAGAAGTGACACTTTTTCCCCTCACAAAACCCACTCCGCGTCACAGCAACTCCTCGCTGGGTTCTGGCGGGAGAGGGGTTGTTGAGGCAAAATGGGCCGGGGTAGAATCATGGAATAGCTTGGGTTGGAAGGGACCTTAGAAGGCCATCTAGTTTCAACCCCCTGCCCATGGAGGGGCAACCACTAAACCAGGTTGCTTAGAGCCCCATCCAGTCTGGCCTTTGACACTTCCAGGGATGAGGCATCCACAGCTTCTCTGGGAAACATAGGTGGCTTGGAAATGCTTTTCCTCTCACCCCATGCTCCAAATTCATTCAGATTGAAAGGTCTGGGCTGATAACCATTATTCCTACCAGTATCCATTCCATGCTGGACTAACCAGGCACATAAAGTGGCAGCACTATCAATGCCTGCTTGGGGTTTCCTTTTGGTTTCTGCTTTGCTTTGGGGTTTGGTTTTTTTGTTTGTTTGTTTTTTGGTGGTTTGTGGGTTTTTTTTTTTTTCCTTTCTTTTTTGAGGGTGGGTTACTTGTTTTTCATGTTGTTTCATAATGGTGAGGAGACAAG
>VXBC01006765.1:643562-710735 GCA_013399945.1 Ploceus nigricollis | reverse complement strand
AATAAGCTCCGGCCATTTATTAGCAGCTCCGGCCAGCTGGGGCAGAGGCCTCGGACAGGCGGACCCCCACCCCGCTCCGCCGGAGCTGTGCTGCGCTGTCACACGCGTGTCCGGAAAATGTCGGAGGGTGCGGGCAAGGCGCCCAGGCTGCCCCCACGAGAGGACTCACACACGGGACGCTCGCTCCCGCTTCGAGGACCGACCCAGCTCCGCTCGCCCGCACCCCCCGCTTCCGCACAGGACTCTCCCTTCCGCGCAGAGCAGTTTTGGGGGATGGGGAGCGNTTGGGTTGGAAGGGACCTTAGAAGGCCATCTAGTTTCAACCCCCTGCCCATGGAGGGGCAACCACTAAACCAGGTTGCTTAGAGCCCCATCCAGTCTGGCCTTTGACACTTCCAGGGATGAGGCATCCACAGCTTCTCTGGGAAACATAGGTGGCTTGGAAATGCTTTTCCTCTCACCCCATGCTCCAAATTCATTCAGATTGAAAGGTCTGTGCTGATAACCATTATTCCTACCAGTATCCATTCCATGCTGGACTAACCAGGCACATAAAGTGGCAGCACTATCAATGCCTGCTTGGGGTTTCCTTTTGGTTTCTGCTTTGCTTTGGGGTTTGGTTTTTTTGTTTGTTTGTTTTTTGGTGGTTTGTGGGTTTTTTTTTTTTTCCTTTCTTTTTTGAGGGTGGGTTACTTGTTTTTCATGTTGTTTCATAATGGTGAGGAGACAAGGGAGCTATGAGGTGTCAGAGGACAGACAGGGAATTCACATCTGGAACAAAAATGCAGAATGAAGCTGCAAAGGATATTTGGATGCAAAGTTCATATTTGACCTTGCTATGGATGGAGGTACCTGGAACCAGATTCATAGACTCACTAAGACTGAAAAAGATCTCTGAGATCATCAAGTCCAACCATTAACCCAGCACCAATGTGTTCACCACTAAATCACATCCCCAGATGCCACATCCATGTACCTTTTGAGCACTTCCAGGAGCTGTGACCTCACCACTTCCCTGGACAGCCTGTTCCAATGCCCAACCACCCTGTCAAAGAAGATCTTTTTCCTAAGATGCAATCTAAACCTCCCCTGGCACTACTTAAGGCCATTTCCTCTTGTCCTGCTGCTTGTTACCTGGGAGAAGAGACAGACCCCCACCTCTCTAAACCTCCTTTCAGGTAGTTTTAGAGAGTGATGATGTCCCCCCGTGAACCTGTTTTTCATGAAAACAGGAATAATATGATTTTAGATATCTCTGGTCTTTAATAAAGATAATTCACAATGAGAAATAATCCCCACGCTCCCAAATACAGCAATGTTTGGATCTGGGAGACTGGCTCTGACCCCCCAGCATGACAGATGCGCATGCTAGTCATAACCAGGGGGTATTCATACAGAGTAAAAACTATAAGAAAGCAAACTTGCTTATATATAGGCATATATCTTTAGATCATTAACATGGAAGAAGCTTGCAGTCCTGAAATTCTTCAAAATCCTTAAAATCCTGTTGCGCAGCTGAGAGGTGTTCATAGTGGGGTTGCTCTGTTTGGCCGGGAAAATGTCAGTCTTGCAAACTGTTAAGACACGTTTAATCATGTGACGAGCCCCAGTGTCTTCCACTGGACTGCAAGCACGTATAAAGAGAAGTCTGTGCATAACTGTCTTTCCGGGATGGGAGCTATATTTACAGCCTTTTCCAAGCCAGGGAAACTATTTTTGTAAGTAATATACTCATGAGCAGTCCTATCTCAAGATATTTCTCTGAGCTTGTTTATCATAATTTGTTTTTCAATGTCTTCCATGCAAAACTGTCAATAGTGCCTGTATGAATGAATAATGCTTATAAAAAAATAGTGCTTATAAAAGTGCTGGTTTGGGAGGAGAATAGAGTGCTGAATTTCATGAGAAAAATGCAGCCTGGTGCATAGAAATGGTTTAGCATCTCATCTGAAGGCAGTCAGTTACTGTATATAAATTGCTGTCAGAATTTCAATAGTGTCATTGACTGGAATATATTGTAGGGCAGGGTTGGGGGGGGAAAGAGGAAGCCTCTCACTCTGGAAAGCTAAAGATAAGGAAATCCATTCGGTTCAGACCAGATTCCAGTGTTGGCAGAATATTGCAGGAAAATGTGGGTCATTTTGCAATCTTCAAATACCTGCAAAACTGAAGTAAATTTTAAATGATATGACAGATGCAGCACGGCTTCATTTTCTGAATTACTGCTGTGCTTATCCGATGAAGCATAGCAACATGATTGCCCAAACCAGACATTGCTCAATCGCTTGAGACCTTTTCCCAACAAAGTTCAGGCTGGTTTAAAGGAACAGCATCAAGATAAAAATTGCTTACTCTGTGCTATAATACTCTTTTGTAATATTTGCTTGTTAACCACTTTCTTAAATCTAAGTAAAACAGATCTTTTAATTTACTTTTCTCCTTTGGAATTGTTTGTTTTCCTATTGCATTCTGATCCATCTGGGAATGAGACTCAGCTGCACTATTTTTCTTCCTGGTTCTAGCCAGCTGTGCTTTCTGAATTTCATGCATTTGCACAGAGTTCCTGGGATAGAATTCCCACCAGCAGAGCAGCAAGTACAGGTGAGATGGGTTGCATCCATCCTCTAGAAGGTGCCCATATTCAGCTGGTGCACCACAGATGTAAATACTCTGTAGACTGTTTCTGTTTTTATCCTTTTAGAAACCCAAACTAATGGAAATCATGTTCCTCAGAAATACTAGGGAAATTGAAGTCAGCTAGGTTGATACAACAACTTGGTTAAATGAAGATTTGATCTTTTAAGGTTTTTAGAGATTACTGTGAAAGTAATCTCTTTGGAAATTACTGTCAAGTCTTTCTTCTCAGCTATCTTCTCCCCAGTAAGGCACCTCCAGAAGGAAAGATGCTCCATAAAAAGAACAATACAATTTGGGCTGTGCGGAGCAGCAAGTCTGTTCCCAGACTAGACTATGAGATAATAATCGACCATGAGTAAGGGTCATTGTGTTTATTCATGGCTCTGCTTCAGGGAGCGATGCTGCTGGGTCTGTGGTGATTACAGCAC
Source organism: Ploceus nigricollis (assembly GCA_013399945.1). Classification (NCBI taxonomy): domain Eukaryota; kingdom Metazoa; phylum Chordata; class Aves; order Passeriformes; family Ploceidae; genus Ploceus; species Ploceus nigricollis. Next base: position 707,670 of record VXBC01006765.1, on the reverse strand, counting down.
TCACCTGCTGACTTGCCTGAGCAGCTGTCTTGCCGTGTGGGCAAGTGGGAAGGACCACAGATCCACTATTTCACATTCTTTCTCCTTCCACCCACCTGCAACAACGAGGGAGGTGGGAGCTCTACGCAACTCCATCCTGACATCTGATGCTCTGTGTGTTGCCTCATCCCCTCCCTGTACTCTTGTTTCACTGTTTGCTGGGCCACAGTGTCTCTTTCTAAACTATTGTATTTGGAACCAATTACCAAATCACGCTGCTAAAAATACTCCTAACAACCAAGTAATTATGATGTGGGTGGATGAACTTTTTCTTTACACAGTACTAATCGCCAATAAAAGCTTGAACCCGTTCAGAAAACCTGAAAAAGTAAAGCAGGAATATTATCAGCAATGCCTAGATCTCTGCTAGTTTTTTTCAAAAAGAGGAACACACACATGTGAAATAATAGTGAACATGTGAACACGTGTGTATGAGCATACACACACACAAGGAATTTGCTGACAGTGACATCCTGTTTAGAATAACAGTGACATGTTTAGAACAAACCAGTGTGATGTAACATGAATGATGTGCAAGAAAAAAAGACTTTACAATGTCACTGAAATGTTCTTGTTTCAACACATTGATTTTCTTTGCAGAGTGATGCTGGGGAATCATTCTTCCCAAATCACCAACGCAAAACCAGTTTAAAACAGCAGTCCTGAGTTCTCCAGCACAGTACAGACAATACAACCTATATGTGAATACAATATACATGTTTAGCCCTGATGCAAAGTTGCATTTCTGGTGGTCAAAGTTAGGCTCGGTGCTTCAATAATTGAGTAGGTGAAAAAAATAAACTATAACCAAATTCTAAGTATGGTTTAGGTATGCTTTTTTTTTCCCCCTTAAGAGTATGCCTATGGGATCTATCACAGCACTCTTTTGGAGTGGCAAAGATGCAGTGAATGTGAGACCTGGTATTTCAGAAATTCATTTTATTTCAGCACAAAGTAGTGAAACAGGACAAATCTAACCGAGAAACTGTCTCAGCTTGCACAGACTGGTTAACTGGGTAAGGCATTCTGGATGCTCAGACTGCCTTTACAGCACTCATAGGTTCAAAAGGTTCAAAACTCTGAATTTCACAAGAACCCACGTTCCTATGTACTCTGCTCCCAGACCCAGATTTTGTATCAATTATTGACTGCAGCTGGAGCCCAGCAGAGCCCAAGAGGACTGTAGGAATGTCGGGACTTTGTGTGGAATTTCACCAGTGTGAGCCAGTTGTGCTCTCCATTTGGAACTGAATTGCTGAAGTGTTCAAGTCCCTGCAATCAGCTTGATGGCATCACTTTGTTCAGATGCAATGCAGATGGCTTTTGAGCAACACTGCCACCCAATCCGGAAATTTTAGAAGTTTTTAGGCTGTGCCCTTCTGATCCTGGAGAAAAAGAGAAGGGTAATGCAGGACATGTGAAGTCCTGCTAACAGGTCTGGGCATCCAGCAACCATCAATCTAGCCTGCAATTATCTTTTCATCGAAGGCCTGGCACAGCAGCATCTCCCAGCATAACAATAGCCCCACCACAGCTTTGTCTTTCCTGCCACATGCTCTGAATGATTCACACTCCGGACAGAAGGAAAAGGTGTGGGAGGAACACATGCGTATTCAAGGCCCTTGGCTTGCTGCAGAAAATGAGAGACTGGTGAGGACAAGGGTAGTTTCCCAAAATGTCTGTGTGGGGGGAAAAGAAAATGAAGGAGTTGTGAGGAACCCCTATCCTGAGGGAACAAATGGGGCACTTTTGAATTCCCAGAGCAACTGGTACCAAGGTAAGGATTTGGGGCTAGGATACTCCTAAAGGAGCACAGCATGCAAAGGCAGCACCAGAGCACATGAGGAGGAATGAGCCACATGTGTAGCCTGTGGAGTGCCCCATGCACACACACACCCACACCCACACACCCACCAATGAAAGGGCATTTTGCAACCATAAGGGACCATCCAAAGCTTCAGAAGGCTGATACACCACTGAAATGTTTCATGGTGATCTGGGTGAGGGGGTGGTAGCCAGGTCTGTAGAGCCAAAGATAACATAGATCGGCTTTTTTCCACTCCTTGTCCCTTTTGGGACTGATAGCAAGCTGTTTTACTTCTCCACCTGAACTTCCCTGCCTCTAAGGAGAGAGGGGTAATTCCCATGTTTTGGAAAGACTAAGAAATCTCTGGATAAATAGCTCTTTCTGTGACTTATCATTATGTTAAATTGATGTCTCAAAGCCCAGTGTCAGAATTCAGCATTAATGTAAAGGAAAGCTGTGTTCATTTCTCTGATCATTTACTTTACCTGTTTAGAAGGCCTGATATTAAAGCCCTGTGCAGCTCTATCCATGAGTAACTCATACACAGGGAAAGATCCAAGTCTTGTTTAAAGATCTGATCCCATTAGAGAAGACCCTGGAATTAGATACAAATTACTCATGTGACAGACTGCAATTTACTCATATTAAGCCAAAAATAGCATTTAACAAAACTTTACTGAAAATGGGTATTTTCAGTTAGTTACTTGCTTGCAATTAAACACTGATCACTAAAGCTAAATGAATGTCACATTCCCCAAAAGCACCTTCTAGGAAGGCACCTTCTCGACACCTCACCAGAGAAATCTGATGGATAGTTGTCAAGAGGGAGACAAAATGTAGCAGTCACAGCAGGGAATGCACACAGCTCACATTCTCAGGGTTAGTTAGGAACCCATGTGCATTTGCTTGCAAACCAGACTGAGTCACAGGCATTTTACCACAATTACTCCAAACCCTTCCCAGAGAAAAAAACCAAAACCATCTCAGGAAGCCTTAAGGTGTACAATGCTTAGAAACTTATCAAGATCCTTCTTGTCCTAAGGAAGGACAAATGGCTAGAGAGAATAAATATGTTAACAAAGGAGTTCAGCAGTGAGGGCTGGCAGTCCAGTGCCCTTGGAAGATAACACTAGATGGATTATAACCATCTCACCTTAGAAACATAGAAATGGTTCTCCCAGCTAAAGGCTTGAATGGAGTCACAAGTTAGCACATTTAATAGACTGCCTTATCAAAAGCTTTACAAGGAAAAGTGGTACTTCAGAAAAGGACAAGGAAGTGCCAGATTAGATATCAATTGAACACATCTTGGGTTCCCAGCATAACGTGTGGTTTGCACTACATGTGGGTCTCAGAGAAAACCATTCCTCTTCTGAGATGTTGCTGGCTCTGACAGAGTCAGAGGGAAAGGAGGGAAATATAACTGGAAGATTATAAAAAAAAATAGTGACCATGGTAATGAGCCTTGGATCAGATCTTTGAACAAGACTTGGATCTTTCCCTGTAAGCCTTGTTATTATGACTAAGCCAGCTCTAAAGGGAAAAAATAGCAGCAATGAATTTCAACTGATTAAATGCTGAGAGAAACTGGACATGGAAGAGGGTAAAGGAAGGAATGGAATAGAAAAAGCAGCAGTGGCATATGTTAAGAAGCACTATTAATGTGCATTCAAAGACAATTAAAATAATAGTACAGATGGGTAAGGAAGCACATGGATAAGAAAGACACACTGCAGAAGAAGAGAACTAGACCGATTGCAGACTGACATCAGTAATGCACAAGGAAAAAGGAGCGAGTCGATACAAAACATGGAAGTCGAATTGTAAGAGCAATGTGAACTATGTGCACTTAAGTACTCCAGAAACACTGAATAAGACTTCAGTGGAAACAGAGGTAGAGGTAGATGTCAACTATAGAAGTAGAAAAAACGTATTTCTACCTCTCTTTTTAAAAAATCTTCTTTTGCATCAAAGAGTGAGAGAAGTAGGTGACAGAAGTAACCATAAATTTAAAAAGAAACAGAAATAAGACCATGCTGATGCAAGGCATAGGGAAAATATCAGTTAATCTTGCTATATGTGACAGTGCACCAGAAGACTGCAATTGCTACCAAAAAACCCCAAACCCATAGTAACGGACCACCTCTTCAGAGCAGACATTACATCTCTGCAGATAAGATGGACAGAGGAGTTGAAGAGAGAAGCAAGGCTAGGATGCATGAACATTCACAAGGATCACAGCGATGCAGTGGCAAAGCCAGGACCAGAATCCTCATCTACCAAACAACGATCAACAACTAGATCATACTGTCACTAAAAAAGAAACAAAATTACAAAAGGATGCAAAATACAAAGAGTCAGAGGGGATGTCCAATTTCTCCGTTCCTTTGTATTGCCCAGATACAAAGCTCTAAGGCAAACCTGTAAGACTTAGGTCTTGCCCTAATTACTCTGCAGAAATTCAGATCCTCTCTGCTCAGCCTCTCTTTGACACAGTAATTTTCCAGTGGTGCTGTAAGGCTGTTGCTTCATCTCATTTTCCTAAGTAAACTGGCTTTTCAGTGACTGTGCCAATGGAGCTGGCCTTACATCGGCATACCTGGCACATCTGCATGCCAGCGTGGAGCTGCCCAGGAGTTGCCGCTGGCTCACAGCATCTCCTGGGCTCGGCACAGCGGGGTTGCAGAACTCTCCTGTTCAGGATCTGCCCTCAGCAGTGGCAGGCTCTCAGAGCTTCTGCTGAGCCCAGCACTGAGCCATCACGTTTCTTGTGCTGTAAGAGAGGGCCTGAGAGCTGAGCAGTTGTGTCGTGCAGTTGTGAGGGGCAAGGCTCCTGTGGAAGCCTCCACTGTTTGGATTGCCTGCAGGAAGGAAGTTGAATAACATACAACTTGGCAAGGCATCTCAAAGCAGCATAAGAAGCTCCAGTCAACAAACCTCGCATATTTTCTTGGGGGAGAAAGAATGATACTGAGTAGAGGAAAAACTACAGTCACACCTCTGTGTACTCTGGGAGTCAAAATTCTGTGTGCTTTGCACTTGTTTACACAGCTTTATCAGCAAAGAAGGATACCAGAAAACCGAGAGAAATATTTGCTATTGTCTGTGAGGTGAGTGACTTGCACGAATAAAAAAACTTGGCCTGACCTGTTGGTATAATAACAAGCAGGATGGAAAGATGGGGATTAAGTATCACACGGCCTTGGCAGTAGAAACATAAAATTGCACATTGGGACTTGTCATCCATATGTGCCATACATCCATATAAAAGAGAAAGTTTTATTGAAATTGGGTTCAGGATTACAGTCCCTAAAAAGTTGTTGGGGAAAATTCTGAGTGGACCCCTGTGTAGGTCTATTGGGTTTGCATGGCCAGGCTTTGGTAGTGGGGGACTACAGCGGTGGCTTCTCTGAGAAGCTTCCAGAAGCTGCCCCCATGTCGAGAGAGCCAATGCCAGCCGACTCTAAGATGGACCCGCCCACTGCTGGCTAAGGCTGAGCCCATCAGGGTTATCGGTAATGCCTCTGGGATAACAGACTTAAAACGGGGTGGAAAAAAGCTGCACAGCAGCAGCCAGAGAGAGTGAGAAAACATGAGAGCAACAACACTGCAGGCACGCAATTCAGTGAAGGAGGGGCAGGAGGTGCTCCAGGCACTGGAGCTGACATTCCCCTGCAGCCTCTGGTGCAGACCTCGGGGAGGCAGCTGTGCCCCTGGAGGTTCAGAGAGGAGCAGAGATCCACCTGCAGCCATGGAGGAGCCCAGACTAGAACAGAGGGAATGCATGAAGAAGCCTATGAGCCCATGGGAAGCCCATGCTGGAGCAGGCTCCTGGCAGGGCTGGTGAATCTCCAGAGAGAGGAGCTCATGCTGGAGTAGGTTTGTTGACAGGACCTGTGACACCGTGGGGGACCCGTGCTGGAGAACTCAGTGCTAAGAACTGCAGCCTGTGGGAAGGACTGACATTGAAGAAGTTAATGGAGAATTGTCTCCTGTGGGAGGGACCCCACACTGGAGCAGGGGAGCAGTGTGACAAGCCTCCTCCTGAGGAGGAAGAAGCAGCAGAGACACATGTGATGAACTGACTGCAGCCCCCATTCCCTGTCCCCCTGCACCACTGTGGGGGAGGAGGTAGAGAATTCAGGAGTGAATTCAGGAAGGGAGGGGTGGGAGAAAGATATTTTAAAAATTATTTTTTATTTCTTATTATCCTACTCTGATTTGATTGATAATAAATCAATTTTCCCCAAGTTGAGTCTGTTTTGCCTATTACTATAATTGGTAAGTCCTTTGTCTCCCTGTCATTAACTCAACCCATGAGCTTTTTGTTTTATTTTCTTTCCTCTGTCCAGCCAAGAAGGGCAGCAATAAAAGTGGCTTTGGTGGGCACCAGGCATCCAGTCAGGGTCAATCCACCATAGTAAGAGACTGAAAAATCCTCAGCTCTCCATAATGTTTTACTAGAGTATCATCACAGAATAATATACATGAAAACAGCATAGAAACTGAGTTTCCCCTCCAAAAATGCTTCATCACGTGTTCCTGTTTGATGACTATCATTATCACTGCGTGTCTCCTAGTCTTCCGCACAGTCTTTCAACCCACATCTATTTTGAATTAACTTCCCACACCAGTTGCTGCTTTTAGCTCACTTCAGGAATACAAAGTTCCGCGTCTAAAAAGCATCACAGCAATCCTAAACATGCTTTCAACTTTCTAGCTACTTTCTTTCAGTCTCTGCTCTACCTTACCTTTACATACTCTGCTAGAGCTCATAAAAACTCCAGGATTGAAGAAGGAAGGCTCTGAATGTTAGGGGGTAGCTTTTATTCATCACCAGTCAGTAAACTGTAGGTTGGATAATATGTGATTTGCAAATAATTAAAATACAGATTTTGGTTATAATGCATCTGTAACTTAAATGAGTAAAGTTTTCTTTAAGTCTTGGAATGTGATAAACACATGAATAGGAATATTGTTATACTGTAAATCAAAGTGAATAGAAACACAGAAGTCACAACCAATTGTTTTAAAACAGCATCTCATAACAGCATGCAAAGCAACTTGAGTGGCCCATGCTTTTCTGTCTCCATGATTACAAATCATAGAATCATAGAATGGTTTGGTCTTTAAGGGACCTTAAAGATCATCTAGTTCCAACCCCCTGCCTTTGAGACAGGGACACCTTCCACTAGACCACGTTGGTCCAAGCCTCATCCAACCTGGCCTTTAACACTTCCAGGGATGGAGCATCCATAGCTTCTCTGAGCAATCTGTGGCAGTGCCTCACCACTCTCACAGGGAAGAATTTCTTCCTTATATCTAATCTAAACTTGCCCTCTGTCAGTTGACAGCTACTCCCCATTGTCCTGTCACTACATGCCTTCATAAAATGTCTCTCCAAGCTCTCTTGTGGCCCCCTTCAGGTACTGGAAGCCTGCTCTAAGGTCTCTCCAGAGCCTTCTCTTCTCCAGGCTGAACAATCCCAACTTTCACAAGCTGTCTTCATAGGAGAGGTGCTACAGCACTCTGATCATCTTCTTCATGGTCCTCCAATGGACCCACTCCATTGTTACGCTGGGGACCCCAGAGCGGGATGCAGCACTGCAGGTGGGGTCTCGCAACAGCAGAACAGAGGGGCAGAATCCCATCCCTCCCCCTGCTGCTGCCCACACTGCTTTGGATGCAGCCCAGGATGCAGGTGGCTTTCTGGGATATGAGAGCACACTGCCAAAACACACCCAGGGGTGCTGCTTGTCAACCAGCACCCCTAAGTCCTTCTTCTCAGTGCTGCTCTTAATCCATCCTCCATCCAGCCTGTATTTGGGCTTGGGATTGCCCTGACGCAGGTGCAGGGCAAGTGCAGGTACACTTGGCCTTTTTGAACTTCATGCGGTTCACATGGGCCCACCTCTCAAGCCTGTCAAGGTTTCTCTGGATAACATCCCTTCCCTCCAGTATGTCAATCAGGAGTGACATCAATCTGGAGTGACTCAGTGACATCAACTTGATGTCACTGGCAAACTTGCTGAGGGTGCACTCTATGCCACATCACTGACAAAGCTGTTAAACAGCACCAGTTTCCTCAATCCAGCAATCCCTGAGGAATGCCACTTGTCATTTGTCTCCCCTTGGACATTAAGCTGTTGACCACAACTCTTTTGAGTGTGACCATCTAGCCAATTCCCAATCTATTAAGTGATCCACCCATCAAATCCATGTCTCTCCATTTTAGAAATGAGGATGTCATATGAGACAATGTCAAATGTCTTACACAAGTCCAGGTAGATTATGTCTGTTGCTTTTCCTTTATCCACTACTGTTGTAACCCTGTTGTAGAAGGCCACCAAATTTGTCAGGTATGATTTATCCTTAGTGAAACCATGTTAGCTGCCACCAGTCACCTCATTTTCCATGTGCCTTAGCATAGTTCCCAGGAGGATCTGCTCTGTGATCTTGCTGGACATAGAGATGAGACTGACAAGCATGTAGCTCCCTGGGTCTTCCTTTTTTCCCTTTTTTTAAAAATCTTCTCTGTGCTCTGGCCATTTTTTGCTTCAAGTACTGCAATTAATGCACAGTTTTTCACCATGCTCCTTTTAGCTTAACAAGAGCAGTCTCTTCTGTCTATTTTCCACTTCTCAAAGATTCACATATAAGTCCAGATACTCAAATGCTCTCTGCAATGCCAAGCTCTTGGTGCATATGGAGCAAGAGGGCAGGCTCTGGCTATGACATGAATTTCAATGCACATCAGGTCTGTTTAGCCATTCTCTGTGTACACAGTGATATGGGTGTGCAAATTTGGAGATTACTTTTTGAGCCTTGTGCAATGTTGTGAAATGCAAGCGAAGACTGTGTTCATACACAAGTGTTTTTTTGGCCACTTGAAATTTCAGTTACTGCTGCTCCTCATGACCATTTGAAACATCAGGCTGAATCCTCATCTTGACAAATGAGGGGAGGCATGTGCCCAGAGTGGGTGACACAGAATGTGTAGGTGGAGATTTTTGTCTGGTGGCCCCTGAAACATGACACTGCTGATTGTTCCATGCTCCTCCCCTGATTGCACTTTCTAGAGAGTAAATGATCTTCTATTCTGTTCATGACTATCCAGTTGTAGATCCCTGTGGCTTTTAAAATTTCTTCTCCTGAAGTTTTTGCTACTATTACATATTAATTCTGCCTCAAATTGTTTTTGTTTGATATAAAAGTATCCGTTCTCTCAAATCTGATTTCTGTAATTCCTCTATTTTTTTCTGGGTTCAGGGAGAGTTTTTTTAAATCTTCTTTCCTTCTATTTCACATTACTGGTCTCTCATGAAAGACCTAATCTGAAGCATTTTGTTTCTGTCTCAGTACTTCTTCTTGAAGTGGTCCTTGCTTTTCTGTCACCATGACTACAGTTCTTCTCTATGCTCTGGCCATTACCTGTTTTAGCTACTGTAATTCACTGACAGCTTCTCTTTCAGGTTTTTGTACTCCCTTGAGCCTAACCAAAAATTTGTTAATCTACCTTCTCCTCCCCTACACTTGAAGGATCCCATGTCATTTCTTATTCTTGGCATTGGCTCCCTGCCTCCTCACCCTTCGAAGGTTTACCTTTGCCCCTCTTCCCTCTCTTGCTTCCTGAATGCCTTCTGATATTATCCTCCCTCAGTACCTCTTGTCTTCTCCCAGCCTCTGTTTCGTAGCCTGTCTTTATTTTGGAAACTGAGTGAGTTGAAGTAATGCTAGTTTTACAGGGAAAACTCATGCACAGAACCCTGGACTCCTGAAGGTCACCTATGAGGTCCATGGCAGATTAGGAAAGAAACCATTCAGTGTTTGTTTCTGAGTGACATCCAGTCATTCAGCTCAGGAGTTCCCTTCTTCATCCAGACCTGCTGCCCTGGTGATTCTTCATCTCTGCAGGATCCATTTTTCCCTGGAGACAATTGCCTTGTGTTTTTCTTGATCACATTCAGAGTTTGACTCTGTTTCTTGATCACATTCAGAGTTTGACACTGAATTCTTTGGGAATGACTTTAATGGTTTTGTACTTGCAAAGCAAGTTCAAAATGTTTTTGTACTTGCAAAGCAGTTCACCTTTATAGTGCCACATAAATGTTTTCCCCATCCTAATTATAGTAGCCAGTGGCTCAGACATGCTCTACTATACTTGGGGAGGAAGCAGAGAGATTTCTGTGCACTGCACAGAGGAAATTGACAGACTGTGTTTGCTCACTAATTGAATGAAACATTTCACTGACTTCAGCTTGAGCAATATAAAACTGTCATGAATAGCCTAAATGTGCCTCTGTTAAAATTCCAGATATGATTTCCTGCCAGAACTGTGATGCTGCCTTGGTAACAGTGATGGTCAGGGTAAAGTGTTGGCTCTGAAGCATGGGAACATAAAGCATGACCCTATCTGTTCCCTCATCTTCTGGAATTTAAGGGACAATATTCTTAGAAAACTCTTCGTCTTTTAAAGGATGAAAAATCTTCATTGTTTTTCTGGATTTATTGTTGTAACAGGTTCAGAGACCCTTGGTCCTCCTTCCACTATATTAGAACAGCACTGTCTGGAAGAATGGCTGCTCCCGTCTTGAACTGGGAGAGTTCCCATGGGACCACAGTGTGTTAATCCCATGTAGCACCCAACTGTCTCTTTGACTGTCTTTTTCCCAGATATATGCAACTGGGTTAAGTATGGATCAGCCTTGGTCCACATAATTTTATACCCAGTCTCAACAGAACCAGAGTCAGTGAGTGAATATCAAGTACATTTATTCAGGTTGCACTTTAATAATTTACCATAAAGGTGAAAAGTGTCAAAATTATCTGTACTGACATCAGGTCTTTGGTCATTGCCTGTCTGTTCAGCTCCCCAGAGAGGCTGCAAAGCCTCCATAAGTGGGGATTTGCAAAATCTGACTGGACATGGTCCTGAGAAACCTGCTCTAGGTGACGATGCTTGAGTAGAGGTTTGCACTAGATCACATCAAGGGGTCCCTTCCAACCCCAGGTATTCTGTTACTCAGTGAGCTAAGCTCCTTGAGGTTTGTATCACTTACAATCCATATGTTCCTTCCAGGCAGCAAAGAGAATTCCTGCATAGGATGCAAAGCCCTTTGTCTGAAATCAGACAAAGGGTGGGGGAGGAGGACCCCTGTTCATCTCTAAAGAAAGTTCAGCTGGAGAATTGTTCTTTTCCTAACCTTATTCTCCTTATTCACATATTTTATGAGTAACACTTGGGAACCCAGAGTACAACACGCTGAATTTATTCATAGTCTGAGCATTATGAAAGCACCCTCTGAGGCAGTTTCCTCTCATGCTGCCACACCATTGAAGGCAGCCCTGACCTTCGGGGACCACCCTCTTCAGGAATGGAGGGTTATTCAGCCTGCATCCTGTTTAATAGCCACACACCCCTCCTGAGTACCGGCTCACTGCTGAAGCATGAGCCTCGCCATCTGTTTCAGTGTTCCCACTGTGAAGCAGCACTCCTGAAGTGACCAGTTGTGAGAGTGTGACCCACTCTTCCTGGTGCTGGGTCAGAACTGAGCTCCCTCTGGGTGTACACAGCTAAAGCAAGACTGATGCCACAAACCTGCAGGTAGAGGTGTCAGCAACTTGGATGGCATCAGCAGGAAAACACACCCTTGGGATATAGCCTTGCATATCATTTAACCTCAGCTGAATACATGTAGGAAACAGTGATCTGGCTCCCTCAATTCTTATTCAAGATAAGCCCTTTGAAGTCCTTGTATTCTGCAGGCAGGGCCAGCTTGGCATTTTTGCCAAGTCGGTGAAACATTTTGACATCAACGGCTTTCCTCTTCCCCAAAACAACAACTGGCTCTTGTTCTGCTTATTTTAATCCTGAAAAAAACTTCATTGCATTTCCATCTTGCTCTGCATTACTATGAGGGAACACCATTGCTGCCACAGTTTCTCTCATGCATGAATACACAGACTCATTGCATACAAATCTCCATTTTCTCAGTGGCCAGCCCCAAGTTTCTGTACTGGGTTTCACATTGATTCCAGCAAGAGGCTGGAGAAGGAGAGAGCAGGTTGCAGAGCAGAGAACAGACTGTGCTTGCCATTCTTCATGCTGCAGAGAGTCAAACTAGTAGTTTCTTACAGGAAATAAGGCAGTGAGGGATCTAGTTTAGGCTGACTTCACGATGGCAGATACTTTTCTAGTATTAAAAACTCCAGTGCGAAGATTCCTCACATTTCTCTTTGGAAGCTTGGTCCAGTGTTTCATGATGTGTTGAAGGCTCTGACCTGGGGCTACCCTCTGTCCAGATTTGCTAGATATTTTCTTTTTCTGCCCAGAAAATTCGTCTGCACAGATGTTTGAGGATTGTCTGTACTGCAGCTTGGATAGGAAAGCTACACATGTGGAAAACCTGAACATATCCCCAGGACCTGTGCTGACCTATTATACAATCTGTGTACAGGAAACCAGATCAGGAAGCACTGATCTTATTCTATGAATGGGATGTGGTTGCTTGGTGAATACACAGTACATTCAGTGTCCCAAAAGTGTGGGATTTACTACATATAAGCAACATATCTGATTACAGAATCAGAGAGCAGTACTGGATTCACTGCATTGGCACTGCAGAGCATGACAGAAACATACTGAAACTGGGATCCTGAAGACACACAACAACAATTGTGTGATGCTGAGGTTATTAGACACCGACACTTCTGCAGCATCTTGGTTCCTGCTTTGAGTTGCAGTTATCCTTTGTGGCCTGGCCCAGCCCTCCTAGGCCTCTACCTTCTCATTCTTCCCCAGTTATTATTTTCCCCCCATATTAGGTTCAGTAAGTACCAAATATGTTTTGGGAGGACACCCTGAACAGAAGCACAGCAGTCCTGTGCTGGCTGCAGGACATGACACAGTCACACTTACCTTAATCATTCGGAGGTGCTGCAGGTCCGGTGTGCACTGCAGGTGAGGGGTGGCAAAGCACTGGGGTGAAGAGCAGGGGGAAATCAAAAGGTACTGGGCAGCAGTACTTCCCTTCTTGTCTTCCACCACTCCTCACTGTCATGCTTTTATACTGACACAGCTGTTTGCATGACCACAGAATGATCTAGAAAAAGGGAAATTCCACACTAAATAATGTTTTGGGTTTTGCTTGGGCTGTTTTTACTTCAGCCAACAAGCAATTGTGCCTGATCTCATTGAAGCTGCCACTTGACGGTCTCTGAGCAGAAGAGTGCAGCAGAGCCAAAAGTCCCTTAGACCAGCACTGTGTAGAAGATCACAAATGAGGTGGTACACTAGCAGTGCCTATCCAGCTTCTTCATTCCCCCTCTGCCATGTCCCCTTACTCTTGTCATCTCCTCCACTGACACGTGGGTGTACTGTGCAGTGCCATGGGTGGCTGCTTGGCAAACCAGCCCAGGCAATCAATCCAGCTGCAAAAGAATCCATTAGAATAAAACTAAAAGGGACCATTTTCAGTGCCACCCCTTCCTCAATGGGGTCCACTGCACAAGTGGAGAGGAGCAACGAGGGCATGACTTGGTTCACCCCGTGCTCCTGCCTAAGAAGTCCCCTCATGACCCTCAGCTTTTGCTGTGTGAAACAACAGCCTGAACATAGGCACTTTCCTTGCACCTAAAAAAACTGTATTCTCATATTTTGTTTCTCAGCACAATCTTCCATTCTGAAGGGAGGGTGGTAATTTTTCATGAAAATTCACATTGTTTTGTTAGCAAATAAACTCATGTTTGACACAACATCCGCCATGTCTGCCAGATTGGCAGGGGTTTTCTTTCTCTGCTCTGGCTTTTTTCCTCCTTGTTTTATTTTTCCCTTCCAGTACTCTCTTAATTTAGTCTGGACCCTCTTGTAACAGCAAGTCAGCAGCTTGCTTTGGGCAAAATAATTTGTACACTAGATTTATTGTCTTCCTGCTTGGATGTCCATCTTGCAATGTCTTCCACATCCAAGCTCATCCAAGTTTCTTTCTCATTTTTTTCCGCTTTACTTTGAGCTTAGTATTTTGAAGGAAGTTGATCAAACTAAGCATTCTTGTGAATTTAAGCTTGGTTGCCAAGAATGTAAGTGATTCATCCCCCTGTAAGGAAAAGTGCTGGCAATAAAACATTCCCCATTCCCCCTTTTTTACATGGAAAATACTGTTACTGCTCAAAACAGCAGAATCTTTTTACTTAGAACAAAGTGTTACCCTATTAACTGCACAACAACTAGAATTCTTAAAATACCTTTAAGCTCTATTCTTAGAAGGAAATACTGCCAGCAGAGGCCTTGAAAGTGATGAGATGTAAATTACAAGTAAAGCACAAGAAAATGGTACCTTGCCTCATATCCTTCACATTGTTATCTTACCCTCAGCAGGACCAAATTCTAGAAGTTTTTCCTTTACGCTTTTTGTTGTGGATATTTTAAGAACCCTTCAGGGAAATACAAAATCATTTCAGGGGAGAAACGTGTTATTTCCTTGCATGAGGACAGTGCAGGAGCTGGATCAGCTGTGCAGTGAGAGGAGTTTAACATCCTAGTTTGTTCCTGATGGTGGTGCTGGTGTGCGGGACAGGTGCACACCTTGGCTCAAACTCCCCAGGGACCTGCCATAGCCACATTTCCTGTGCAAGGACACCCTGCCTGAGCCATGCCTGTCTCATTCCTCTTCTGCTACAGCACTACAGCAAGTGAAGGTTTTCACATGTTCATCAAATATTGAGCCTGGTGCTCTGCACACTCCTTCCCCAGAAGACAGAGGGCTTTGTTTACAATTTGGCAGCAAAAGAAAAGGTGGTTTGGGATTAGGTACGCATTGGTACAGTCAGGAAAGCAGGATTCATCTTTTCAGCAAGTCTTTTGAAAGCAGAAAACATTAGCAAAAGACTCCTTTGCTATTTGTTATAGTTTTGGCTTTACTCCTGGCTGGGCCAGGAAATGGTGTGCACAAAGTATAATTCCCACGTTTCAGCTGCCCCTGCAGCCTTGCTCCAACAGTGACACACAGGTAGGACCAATAACAGTTGCACCTGATGTTTTTCAATCTTGCCAAGGACCAGCTGCTTTCAACTGCATTTCCCCATCTATTAGCTCTGCCAGCTAGCCAGTGATGAAGCCACGCACAATCCTGGTGGCTGGAATCATGGGATTGCTGTTCCAGCAAGAAGCCAAGACTCATTCAGGCAACCTGAAGAAACTGTAAACTCCCCTGCAGTTCAGCTGTCAGCATGTGCACAGAGCTAACAGAGCTGTATAGCTCACAGCCCACAAGAGAGCAGGAGGAGGATGAATTTTGGAGCTCCCAGGAGCAGGTGCACAGCCCATTTTTGGTGGCCTTCCACCACTAACACCACCAAAAATTACCAGCTTAAGACAAGAGGCTCAAAGAATGTGGGATAAAAAAGCATTCACCAAAATCCAGGCATCCCTGAGTGCAAATTCGTAGGAACTTCCCCACTACTGACCAAAAATGTCATCTGCCATTTAAACATAAAAAGAAAAACATGTAATGCATCCACTGGCCAAATCATTTGCATCAGCTGGCCACAGCTCAAAGAACAACTACAGCTATGTTAGCAAAAATACAGAAATCTTCCCACTTCATTTGCAGCCCGAGATGGACAGACACTCGTCAATCTCTCATTCTGACTGGTCTTCATGGTTTCTAATCAGAAACCAATTAATAACTTTGACAGTGTATTACTTCATCTTTGGCCATGGGTAAAATCCTTTCTTAATCTCTTTCATGTGACTGTTTGAAGCATGTTTGAGCATCAGCTCCATATTTTTTTGGGTGAAGCCAGACCCAGAAGCAGCCAGACTGATGAACTTCATTTTAAGATCTAGCCCATACAGCAGAATCTGTATGCAATAATTTAGCAATAACTGTGCCCTGTGTTCTTAATATTTCACTTTGAAATTTTCAAACCTGTATGCTTAGCAATTGCTCACCTCTAACAGGCAGGGGAATCTATCCATGTCTCTGGGAACAGAATTAGTGTACTTTTCATGTTCAAGAGTTTCAATTCCTTTCATATAATGGGGCTTTCTTTTTCCAGTATTTGCATTTTTTGAATTTGAAAATTCAGAGATCTCTTTTTAAAGGTAACTCTGAGTTATTATCACTCTTTAAGAACTCTGAACACCTGCATTAAATTGGTGTATAAGCTGGTAATTATTATGCCTTTACATTCCTTAAGCCCAAATAAAATAGAGTTTATTTTATCTTGCTTCACATTGAAGAAATCTAACCTAAGGGTTGTAGAAGTGCCATTTCTCCTGCTCTTCTATGCCCTGAAGTTTTATAGAAATGATTCTGAATTATTCTTAGATTTGTAACAGGCATAACAAAACATGAAGCTAACTGTAAAGAAGTGTTAACCCAAGATTTTTTTCCTATCCACTTCTTTTGAAATAGTTTCTTTCCTCCCCCTTTCTTAATTTGCAAGAATTTTCCCTTTAGCAAGTCTGTGAGGCACTTATTTATTTTTTTGAGTGCTGTGCTTTCTTACACAACTTGTGAACACAAACAGAGTGCTGCTCACAGCAATCTGAAATGTCACAGTCTGTCATGCTGTCACATAACCTGTCACATTGTACAGCCTGTCATTTGAAAGCACCAGGTTATGGACAGATGTCATCTTCTGACTCCAGCTGAACCACGGCAAGAAGGATGCCTTTTATCACCATCCCCTCTGGCCCACTGATGTGCCAGCACAGCTGCTTGTGTGAACCCTTTCTCACCCAATCCAAGCAAGAGCAGCAGGATTTTTGTAAACTCTTTAAGTATGAAGCCTTTGCTAAGCTGCTTCATTGCAACAACTCTATGGAGAGCTCATCATGACCAGCTCTGCCAAGAGAGCTGATAGGGAAGGAACAGCAAGAAATGTAAAAGCAGTGATTTCTTCTGCCAGCACCCTGGGCACTGTGTGCACTTCTTCCCATGCCCTTACGATCACTCATCTACAACCCCAGCCTTAATTGCTCTGCAGCAAGATTTCCTACATTTGCAATTTCCCCAGCACCTTCTGCCACGTGCAAAATGGAATATAATACAGCTGACAACCATTGTTATGAGAGGTTATTATTTCTTGGTCTAAGGAATAGGTGTGCACAAATTTTCTAGGAACTTTTGAAGTTAATGTGTGCGGGAGCCAAAGCAATTCTGCCTTGCATTGTGCCTGCAGCACATTCTGTTTTACTGGTGCTATTCTGCCACTACCATTAGGATTATTTCAGTCTTTCCACTAAGTACTGTGTCTCTGAGGAGCTTATGGTAACCAAGCTATCAGAATTCATTCTGGACTCAGTCATCACATATTGTAAACTCCCAGTGATGGACAGTTCCTTTCTTTTAAAAAGATTGTTAGAGTTAATTGATATTGCATAGCATTCAGTAAAGAATTTGATTTTATATTGAATTACTCAAAATGTTGTGGATAATTTATTGCAGTCAGAACATTTTCATCATAAGTGGCCATTCAGAAAAACAAAATAAACCAAAAAGAGAAAGAGAATTGTGTTTTCTGACCTTCTTGTTGAGCCATAAAAGATAATTCTGCAAGGCAGCTGAGCTGTCTCAGTGTGCTGAGGCTTTGCTTTGTGCTTGACAAGGCTGGCCACATGAAACTACTTATTTTGGAGAAAAGTTTTGCTTGACTCTTTATGACAATGCTTCTGGAGGCAGGACACATGTAATGGCTTGCATAACATCATCCTTTCTTATGAAGGATACACACTGCTCTCATAAGCCTTCCATGGGGCTCTGAGCCCCAGAAGGAAGCCAGAAAAAACATGCCTCCTACTGGGGCTGCCCAGAGAGGATTGACTTGTCAATAGTTCCCTCATCACTGCAGAATCAGTGCAAAATGCCACAGACAAAGGAGGTTCTTTCTGTTAGGATCCATCATACTGGGGTAGAAAACAGAGAGGGAAATACCTGTTCTCGGCATGCGGGACGCATCTTTATCCATTTACTATTTTCAATAGGAACAGTGTGTGCCACAGACTGGAAACTTCTAGGAGTGTATGGCAAGATGAGGAGAAGTGTAGCCAGGGAGCTGCATATAAAATATGTGTATGTTGGTACACTCAGTTGGAGTTTTCTTCTTCAGGAAAAAAAGCTTAAGTACTTTAATATGATTCTTCCATGGGAAGGGAAAATAACAAATATTTGGGGGAAGATACTTAAATAACCATCAACCTAATCTGTTAACACTTACTCATGGAAGTGTTCCCACCAAACCATGGACAGGAATGTGTCTTTGATGGAGACACCCCCTTCTCAGACTTTTGTGTCGTGTTCAAGGATAGGATCACATTAATCCAGGAAGCAGGCAGGGAAGGGATTTGTCTGCACAGGAAATGCGGAAGACAATATTAAGAACATCTCTTCCAGCTGCTGATGTTGCGAGGGAACACACTGGCTTTGCCGTGCAGGGCACTTGGAAGACAGTGCTGTTACCTCAGAGCAGCCAGCACAGGGGCAGCGGGTCAGGCAGCCTCTCTGTCCCCAGGGAAAATCGATTCACTCAGTGGGTGGCAGCAGCATCTGGAACTGGGGAAGGCACCAGCAATGAAAGTAACCTTCACACTGCCTTGGTTTCTCACCACTGCTTCCAGTAGTGGAGCTGACCCAGTAAAGGCAAACCAGGAAACAGCTCCCAGGGAGTGTAGGCAGGGACCCACGCTGCTGACCTAACTATCTGCAGAGAATTACAGGCTGACCAACTTCCAGTGTTGGTTGTCCTCTCTATAAAACATGTCTCACACACATTTAAAAAAATTTCCACTGATTGAAATGACAACCCATTTGTTCCTCCCTCACAATGTATGAACATTTTTGTACTGAGGTAATTTCAGACAAACAGTAGGGGGGAAATCAGGAATCTATGGTAGAGTATTACCCAAGTTATAAAAGCAGTTTATTACTCTATTGTGTGTCTAAAATTTCTGGAATATTGTAGCAGATGTATTTTATAGAGAAATGACAACACGTTTTAATGAAATCCAGGTTTAGATTCTGGCAACATTTCTTCCTTAATTTTATATTTTGTAACCAAGTCCACAACTCCACCAGGAAAAATCAATAGAATATTTAGCACACCTCACCATCTCACCTTAATGGGTATTTGTATAGAGAAGAAACTATCTCTGTGTGACAGACCAGGAGTTACTTTTTCTTTACTTGAAACTGAAGCCTGTTTTCCTCTGCTGACAACTACAAGCTCCAGTTTGTTCTGATCTGCTCCAGGTGTAATTCAAGCGGTCATTACAATTTTTTGCTGGATCTCTCTTGCATAAGCTGTACTCTCTAGCTGATTTAGATTGTGAGCAGTTTTGCACTCTATCAGCCTGAAGTGCTGTGGCTCTCCAGCTCCCTCCTCACACTGCTCAGGAGATGCAGGCAGGGTCACGTCCTGCATCCTTTATCACTGCCCACTGTGGGGAGCAGCACTGTAAGGAAAACAAGATAGATCCCCACTGTTCGCAGCTCCTGTGTGCAGGCCTGTGGCAGAGCTCAGGAGCAGTGTGGACATCCTTCAAAATCCCTCACATGCCCAAGTGTCCAATATTAGTCTCAGCAGACTTCAGAAAAATCGCAGAGTTTTTGGGGTTTTTTTAATATTACTGTCCAATCCAGTGTATTTGCTTTATGAGAATATTTCTAAAAGGAGTAAGCATAACTGACAAATTGTATTTATTTCTGAAAAGTATGTGGATGCTGCAGGTTTCTGACAAACTGCTATTGGTATCTAAAATGAACAGAAGCAACAGAACTGTGAGTGATAATGCTTATCTGCCGAATACATTATTCTTTGACTCTTTTTTTCTGAAACTTAAAAAAAGGCATCCTGAGAATACTCTTTTAGGAAACATCTGATGTGGTATAGTTCCAGCAGAATGGCAGAATTATAACATTTGGCAACATCACAAACCACTTTCAACTATAATCAAGGTCTTACACTGGCAGGTATGAGGCAGCTTGTTTACAAGGCACAGCAGTGGCTCTGCCTGGCGTACGCCGCCTGTGTGCCTGGAGCGAGCACAAACCTGCACAGCCTGACTGGTGCTACTGTCACATTAGCAGTTAAACCATTTTGTAATATTGTAGAACAGTAAATCACCTTCAAAGCATTTTTATTAACTTTTGGTCCATCTGATGACTTTGCAGGGAAAAAAAAAAGAGAAAAACATATATGTAATTTATACACAAATACAGATTCTTCCCAGGTAGCTAAGTCTTGGTGCTCCTGAATCAGGATGCTGCCTCGTGGGTCTCTGTAGGCTTTACACATCCAGTGCCAGAGTCCTTTTCTACATCCCAGCCCCACTAGTCTGTCCTGCACCAACTCATCCACCTGCTGACTCAGGCAGGTTGAATAGGATCACAGAAGCCCAAGAGTTACAGTGGATTTTGTGAGCTCAAACCATCTAAATTCAAAACAGGGAACAGAAACTGAAGCTTATATAAAAACAGTGTAATTGTCTAGCAGCACTACAGGCTTCTTGAAATTCACACTAACTTTGGCACAAAACACAGGAAATTAAAATGCTGTAGTGAAATCTACTGCACACAGAGCATTCTGAACATAAAAACACACCCATGATATCACCATGATACAAAATGTGGAAATACCAGTGCTTGCATTTGCAAAGTTGTGCTTGTGTTCTTCCTCCATCAGTTAAAGCTGGTTTGCAGTAGAAGCTCCATCAAATTTGAGACTTTGCTCTCTCAATTGATTGTAAAGATATTTGAAAGTTGATTGTGCTGTTGCCAGAATAGGGTAGTTGAACTTCCCACAATCAAGATAAAGACCAAGTCCTCTATCAAACACTGTATGGGATACATATACAACCAAGAAAAATTGTAGTAGTCCTGCTTAGAAAGAACTCAGTTAGAAAGCTGTATGTAGTCCTGGTTAGAAAGAACTCAGAAACGACTTTGCCCAGTCCCATATCCTAATGGCTCCAACCCCTCATCTCATTCATGCCTTTCTCAGATGGCTCAACAAACAACTCACAGTTTGCTATTTAAAAAACCACTTCCTTAAGAACACGTGTTAACAATATATAAAGGGGCAATTCACGCTTCCAAACCACTCATCTCCTGCTCTACAGGCATTCACAGCGGGAAAAGTTCTAGTCATATTTTGGGTCTTTTCACAACAAAGGCTGGAGACTTGCTTCTATGCACAGTCTTACCCTGCCTCACTACCTCTGCGAGATTCTTTCATTTTCCTTACAGCCTACCCTATATATATACACGTGTTTGCTTGTACAGACATTATTTGCATAGCACACAGTGACCCTGAACAGGCAGAGGAGACCTCTCGGCCCCCAAAACCTAAGGAAATGTGAAAGGAGGGTGAAGCAATCCAACATCCCGCTACCACTGAAGGGACACACCCTACTCCAGTCCTATTCTCTCCCTCCACCCCCCAGCTGCTCCTGGACATGCACTTCCCACCACTCGCCTTGCACCAGGTCTAGCAATAGAGGAATCAGCTTAGAAAGTGTCAAGTGAAATTAACCGACAGAGAACCAGCCCCCACTAGATAGTTTTCTCTTAAATTGGGGAACGTGCATTAGAAAGCATCTAGTGAGAGTCATGCCTGAAGAAGGGAGGGAAAACCCCATCACGTGACTAAGGACAAGCAGTGGGGGCGAAATCCCCCTCCTTTTGCTTTGGCAAAAGCAAGCAGTTGGACCAACTCCAGTACACGTGAGACCTCAGCCTAAACCTGAGGGAATCCCGTTTATGGTGTTACGCCTTGTTTAACCAGATAGCCCCATCCTGAGTAAAACCCACACCCTGCAGCCACATCACTGCATTTTCATTTCCAAATAATTTTCAACCTTTGCTTCCAAACACGTGACATAAGAATCTAAGACTTCAGACTGAAAAGAAATTGTGTTCATGCATAATAAATTAATGCTTTAATTTACTTAAAACTCAGGCCCACTAGGGTAATTTTTCACACAAATAATATACTCCAAAAGTTCTAGCAGAAGGAACTACTCAGATTTGTAACAGAATTGTGCTTTATTTGTTACAGCTGTTCCCTTACAATACTTGACATAAATTCCTTTGTTTCAGAAATGGTAGTTCACACACTGAACCCAAAGTGTGTATTATCATGGCAAAGATAATTAATTTTCGCAGAGTAATAGACTGAATTGTTGCCTGGGAAATCAAATTCCATAAATGGCGGCAAGGCTGACTCATTGCCTATGGTAACAAAATGATGACATGCTGTAACTTAATGTAGATTAAAAACTGTACAACACTATCCAGACTACTACAAAAGGAAGTTAATAAAAATTGAGGGTAAACTGTACAAGGTTGCTGGTTCTCTTACCTTGTATTTGGTGAGCCATAAATCAACATTTTAAACTAAGTACTGTTGATTATATTAGAGTGAAATGCAAGAGCTTTTTTTTTTTTGTAGTATGGACTCATAACCCTTTTTCTTCTTTATGATATACACATAAACATAATATGCGAATATATTTTTATAATATTTATCTCCCTTTATATTTTTATAATATTTTTCTCCCCTAAATATTTTTTCAATAAATAATACCATAGAAACATGTGTTCGGAAGAGTGAAATCAAACCACATCACCCTTAGAGCACAGATACTTCCACACTTACCACACCTTAACAAGCACCTGCTTTTTGCATGGTGCAGAACTTAGAATACTTCCTTCTGGTGCTAGGCTTGCACTCGGGACAGCAGTCCAAACGCACCCTGAGCCTCCTGACTCAGGGACGTTCACTGCACAACGGGGACCCTGAGACACAGCTCCGGTGGCGCACGGGCTGTTCTCTGCTGCAAGCACCAACAGAGCATTGTGTGAGGAGCGCAGGCACACCGCAATAATATAGTAATAATCAAATACGGGGCACTTAACGGGGTGCTTAAGGAACGGGAGGATGTGTGCTGTGAGGACTGTTCACAGAGACGGCTCACCTGGCGGGCAGGAGCAAAGACTGACAGCCAGGCTTCTCAGCGATGCCCCGCCACAGGACCAGAAGCAAAGGGCACAACTAACACTGACTAAGAAGTTAATTTTTTTGGTTGTTTTTCTCTTTTTTTTAACTGCAAAGGCGACTGAGCACTGGAGCAGGTTGCCCAGAGATCTCCATCCTTGGGCATACTCAGAACCCACGCAGCCCCTGCTGATCCTGCTTTGCGCAGGGGTTTGGAATGGGCAGCCTCCTCCAGAGCTCCCTTCCAGCCTCAGCAAATCTTTGAGTCCCTGATATGTGATTATTTTGCACCTGCAAGCACGCTTCTGCTTAATTTTACGGAGAAACTTAACTTTGTTTTACTGTCAAAATGAGAAATAAATTCAGAGGAAATAATCCAAGCATAAATTCTATGAAAACAACGGAGCCCCTCTGTCCCCACCGCTTTGAGTAACAAGCAACTCTCGACATTTTAAAAAAGCTATCACAAAACCACATATTTTGCATTCTTTTATAGAAATTATACATTCCCGCTTATTTTGTAAGACACAACCACAGACTCAAATTTAACCCAACAAAAGGTTCCACTTGTGGAAAAAAAAAAAACCGTAAATGGGAAGCGTATGCATTTGACCTTTCCCTAAATGTAAGGGAAACTAGATTCTAAGTAGATTTCCCGCTACTTTATTCCACCCTGGTGCTACTTAGAGCGGTGGACTGCGCAGTTTCCCCCTACGGGAGACCCGCGCCTTCCCGCGGCTCCCTGAGGCCGGGGCGGTGCCTCACGCCTGGGGGAGGAGCCCCGCCGGGGCCGCCCCCGCCCCTGCTCTCGNCCAATGGCCTCTCATCCTAATCCCCATCCCTGCGGCTCCTCACTCCCATCCTCATCCTCACCCCGCAGACGTGCCCGCTGCTGCTTCGCGTCTTCACCACCAACAATGGGCGGCACCACCGCATGGACGAGTTCTCCCGCGGCAACGTGCCCTCCAGCGAGCTGCAGATCTACACCTGGTGAGTGACACCGCCGCTACGCCTGGCCGAGGCGCGGGGCCTCGCCTGGGCCCCAGGGGCCAGCGGGAGTTGTGCAGGCTCCGGTCGGAGCAGGGCACGCCGGGGAGGTTTCGCCGTCGCTGGTGTGGAGCGGTTCTGGCTGTGCCCTGGCAGCTGAGAAGGGGCATCTTCGGAAGCACAGCTTTGCGCAGCGGTGAGCGCTCAGCCACTGAGACTTAGTGCGCCTGAAGTGCCCAATTACTGCTGCATGTAATCGGTGGCTTGTGCTGTGGCGATGGTGATCGCAACACATCTACTCAACGCAGAGGTTCTCCTTTAGTGCGTGTATGTAGTTCCAACAGCCCCGTTTATCCAGTAGAATCAGCTGTCCCAGAAGGCTTGAAATGTTATGTGAATGGTTTGTTGGTTTAACTCAGACCCTTCTGAGAGTGGAATAATAAGTATTCTTTTTGCATGGTCAGGTAGCAGTGCTTTAACAGAGGGCTGCTTTTTATCACTGTCAAATTTATTTTGGAGAACTGCCTTAGTCTCCATTGCAAACATGTTAGGTTTTGTTTGTAGCATTTTGAAGAATGCCTTTGAAAAGGAATTATGCTGCTTTTTAAACCCTTTAAACCCTCATTTGCCAGAGTTGTAACTCGTATGTTGTGTAGTTGAATAAGTCCATTTTTGTGGCTACTAAAGCATGCAGTTCTAATGTACTTCTAAGTGGGATTTATGGACTCTGTCCAGGCTGTTGGTGGTGTCTGAGTTGTTTCCCATCTGCAGAAGTCAGAATGGGCATTGTCTGTCAGCATACTGCTCCTTGGTTGCCTGAAGCTCGGAGTGAGTACACAGTCTGTATAATTGGAGACACTTCACTTGTGATGACTGAGTACTTTTGTTCTTGAAATTCTAGACATGAGCTTTAGCCCTGCTCTGGTTGAAGGCTGGGTAAAGGAGTGCTGCCTGCTAGGGCAGAAACGGAAAGCTATTTTACTTTCTAGCTTTTCTTACATTTCCTCTAATAGTTAATAACCTGATTTTAATACAGATGTCAGCTTAGGTGAGGAAACTCTTACCCTGTGGCTTGTGTGAATGTATTAAAAAAAAAAAAAGGCTCCTGCTGTTTAAATGGTAACTCTTCAGAGAGACCTGGAAATGCAGATGTTCAAATGTATACAGAGATGAAGAGATGCGTCTGAACATGGCAGTGAATCAGACACATTTGCACTAGAGCATGTTGTCTCCAGTGTACAGTAAGTGGTGAATTCTCCCAGGTGTTACAATCAATAACTGTGGACATACTGTATGCCAAGGCAAAGAAATATGGTTAGGTTGTAGCAATATATTGATTCCATCTTAAACGTTTTGGGAAGCTTTTTTTACTGTTCCTTTGAGAGTGTGAAGTGTTTTGGTATGTTTGTTTAATCTAGGATGGATGCAACTCTCAAAGAGCTGACCAGCTTGGTGAAAGAAGTTTACCCAGAAGCACGGAAGAAGGGCACACATTTCAACTTTGCAATTGTTTTTACAGATCTCAAGAGGCCTGGCTATAGGTAAATAGCATTTCTTCTCTGAGTTAATAGAATACTTTGGGCACCAGAACAGTAAATTATTCTTCATTAACACTGATTTAAAGTTCAGAACCCACATACCAAACTTCTGAAGTTCTGTATGATGACTGCTACAACCTCTAAATTGTGCTTGGTGACCATCCCTGTTAATGAGTACCCAAAACTATGAGCCTCTGTGCTTGAAGGCTTTGGTTTGTATTGGCATCTGGAACATGGCCCTCCAACTTGAGATAATGCTTTGTTCCTGGTAGGTCTTGCAGCTGAGTTACAGCAGTGATCTTGTAGCAGGTGTTTCTCTTCCAAAATGACATGAGCTAATCTTTGTCAGCATCCAGTGGATGTACCCTGCTTTGGAATCTGGTGGGGTCTTGTGCTTTGTCAAGACACATGCATGTGTCTTGTATGGCAGGGGGTAAGGGGTTCTCACTAGTATTTAACATAGTAGGGTAGAAGGCTTCTCTGTGCTGTCAGAAAGACCAGTTGGTGTAGCTTTTCTTGGTGCACCCAGGATTGCAGAGAAAAACCCCAGCGTTTTGAGTACATAGCCACATGTATGCAGTGCAGGGAATGGCATGGGAAGGGAGTTATGAGCCAGTGCAGTTCCTATTTTGGACATCTGGAGAGACTGGCCACTGATAACTGACTTGCCTTTCTTCTGCTCACAGGGTGAAGGAGATCGGCAGCACCATGTCGGGCAGGAAGGGCACAGATGATTCCATGACATTGCAGTCTCAGAAATTCCAGATTGGAGACTACTTGGATATAGCAATTACTCCTCCGAATCGTGCACCACCCCCATCAAGCCGCATGAGACCTTACTAAAGTCTTGATTCTCTTTGTATGATTATGTATGCTGTTTACTCCTACTTGCTGTTCTAAAGCAGGCTTATTTTTTTGCTTTTGTTGCTAAGCACCTGAAGACAAAGCTGAGCATTGTAGAAGAAAGTTAACTCTTAAATAGTAACTTTTTGTTTAGAAGAAGCCCCTTCAGCAGTGCCATCATCCTATCCCTGATTGTTATAGTTCGATTAGTAAGTTAGTGTTTCCAGTGTTCTAAAGACTTCCATGAAATATGACCAGGAGGATTACAGGTGTTCTGTAGTTCTGTCTTGTTTGGAATAAAAGTTGATGTTATTAATCCTTTGTCTGTTTAGTGGTATATCAATGCTCAAGGCTGCTCTGTGTTAGAAGTTACTACTGGTGCTGGGGGTGTTGAGCAGTCAGCTTCTAGAATCTGAAAATGCAGGAAGGGGTAGCTCAGGGATCTCAGTTGTCCATGGGGCAATTGGAAGACTGGTGTGTGTGGTGTTGGCTGATACCTTAAAGAGCAGGATGAAGAAGGGGTGACCTATGTCTCAGCAAAGTGGTGCTCGGTGCTTGCCAGCTTGACTCCCTCTGTCACTGCAGGGGGAGGGGCTGAGATGTGCAGGTGCCTCTGGTGTTCCAGCAGGGTCCAGCTGTCCTTGGCTGACTGGGAGCATCCACCTTGTCTAGGCAGGACCAGGTGCTTGGTTTCTGCACCTTGAGCCCCCGTGTGCCAAGAGCAAGGCAAGGGCTGGAGCAGAAGCAGTAACTCATTAGAATCTCCACCTTGCCTAAGGCCTGAGCAGAGGCTGGGACTGAAGTAAATGTTCCTGTCTGCTGAGAACAAGGTGTGCTTTGTGTCATGAACTGGGATCTACATAGGTTTGTTGTTTTCCTTCTCAGGAGTCCCTTGGTTTAGTATAACCTGAGGGAGTTCTGCCCTTGGCTTAATCCTCGTCTGTCCCCCTTCTCTGGGTTCTAAATTAGGGAGTTGCAGTTTCAGCCTTCATTAATGTCTCTCATTTGCAGAATCACCTACATCTAAGTCACTTCTCCCCTAAGACTGAAAAGTGCTCCCCACCTTTTTTTAAAGAGAGCTCAAGAAAAGCCACTTATAAATGCTGTTTATTAAGGACTGAGCCTGGAAGTGGCAGTGGAGCTGATTTATTGTTGCCAGAGTTGGCATGGGCAGGATGTTTTTTTGTGGCACAGTCACCTCTGGTGTGAGGCAATGGTGCTCCAAATATTGATGCTGTGAGAAACCCACGTGTTGGAACAGCTCAGGGATTTGTGTTACCAGGGACAGGCTTGCTCAGGCTGGGGACACCTGACAGACCTGGACAGACAGAAAAGCAAAGGCCACTGCTAAGTGGTCTCACTGATTGCTCCAGGGCATCATCTGTCCTGCAAAACGCGTGTGGTAAGTAACCAGCATATAATTACAGAGCTGCACAGCTCCCACCAAAGGGAAGGACAAACCTGCCATTAGAGGTACACAGGAATATGGGCATTTCCTCAGTTTTGTGTCCTGGTTTTTGCTTCAATTGCATTTAAGGATAATTCTTAAATGTAGTCACTATAAAAGGCAACAGCGGCAACTGAGCCTGTGTCTGTGACTCAGCTGCTCTGGGAGGCGACTTGACTTTGCTGCTGGAATGGGAGACACGGCCAGGGAATGTTGGTGCCTGCCCAGCTGGCAGAGAAAAAGAACATCTACTGGCTTTATATGTGGTGGCCCATGAAGCAAAATCACCAGGAAATGAAAGTGCAGAACTGCCTTCAGTAGCAAATACTTCATTCAGCTTGTTTGGTTGAGTTTACCTTCCCTTGACTGCCATGAATGTATAGATGTCACCTGATCTCTTCCCTAGCTGTTTCAGGATAAACATCTTCTGGGATCTCTTGCTCTCAAATCACACAGAAAGGTAATGTGGACGTGCAGAGCTTATTATTATGGGAAAAGACACTTGAGAGAAGAATGTAGTTCAGGTTAGGGGTTTCCTATATCAATATATATCAGCTGGCAATCCAAGCTGATGGCAGCAGCTGTGGAAGCAGACAGCACCAGGGTACAACCATCCAGATGTGGCAAGAGGTGAAAGGGAAGTGAAAGCTGTCACCAGCTGAGCTCCTAGTGCACAGGAGAGGATTCAGTCACAGTAACCTGGTTGTGTTTGTCTCTGAAAGCTGCTACAAAAGTTGAGGAGGGATGTCAGTTCCTAAAAAGAGCAAAATATGTAGAGCACTGTGGTTTGGGGAAATTAAAACTTGGTCATCATCAGTGAACAAGCCCGTATGCTCAGGAAGTGGTGTAGACAGCACTGCATCCAAATCTGTCAATCCACAGGATTTGCTTTGTAGGCAGTAATTTGATGAGGAATTTTTGTCCCTCATCAAGGCAGCTGGATAAGGTGCTTTCCTTTTTTTTTTTGGATCCTTAAAGGCCTAAGAGACACAGCTCTGTTATATATCTACAGTGTCAATAGCAATCACTCCTCCAAAGCTTTTTGTCTCCCAGCTCAGTAAGGCAAAGAACTAGGATGACAGCTCTCCAGAAAAGGTTTCCTGACTTTGACACTTCTCAGAGGTAATCCCTCCCCTGCCCAGCAGTCCAGACAGCTCTCACTTCCCGCCAATGCACTGCCAGGGATACCACACCTCCCCCCACCTCCCTTACAGGTGTATCTCCAGGCCTCCCCTTCTTCCTGTCCATTCTCAGAGGGCCATTTTTCTCTGCCTCTAACCAGTGACAAACATCCAGATCACTCCTGCAGGTCTCCAGCCTGTGTTCCCTGGCCTCTGGCTGCAGCAGCAAGCCTGGTGAGCTGTGCTCCCCTGGCAGGGCCAGAAGCATACCACATCCTGCCTGTGGGGTGCAGCACAGTCAAATAGACCCAGCTACAGAACCGGGGTAACTCCCTTAATTTCTTTTTTACCCTCAGTAGCACCTACTGAAGGCTGTCGTGCTTCCATTGCTGGGACTTCTTCCTCTTCCTTTGTCCCTTCTGGTGTGTCTTTCCTGCCTGTCTAGGTTTGGCTTGTCATGAAGGACTCTGCTGTGCTTCCCCAAACAAACTTGACTCTTAGTTCTAATTTTTCCCCCTTCATTTTGTGCACCTAAACCAATGCTTTTTTTCAATCTAATAAACAGAAAAGAAGATATATCAAAAATACTATTTTTTCCCCACCAAGGATCCCCACACTGTCACCTTGGTACATCTTACATAAATATTGATGTCACTGATGATCATTAGCCAGGTGTTCAGTTAACATGGGGAGGAAAAAAAAGATTATTTTCCACATGCTCAGGTCTTAATTAAGTTTTCACAGTCACCTTCTGATTTCATCACCCCTCCACTACAGGTACGTACAAGCGTGTATACACACATATGTATGTATGTCCACGAACAGGGACTACAGCATCAGAAAGCCAGCTCCTTTCCTATAGTGGCAGCACAAGCCTGATATAAGTTCTGCAACACTTTTGGGAGAGGTCCTGTTGTGGAGGTTAATTCCCGCCTTAGTTTAAAGAGTGAGGACAACTCAAACACTTTTTCAATAACCTGGGCAGCACCAGACATAGTTCTCCCTCTTCCTTTACTATCTGACTGGAGCAGTTGTGGAGAATTAAATTTTACTTTACAGCTCTGGTCAAAAGCAGAAACAGCTGCGATACAGCAGGAACATATTAAGCATTATCAGCAAGTTCTCACTTTTGCAATGGAAAGCAGGAAAAATGAGGAGGTCTCTGAAATCCTGTTGTGTCAGAGCAGATGAATGATGAGGGCTAGGGTAGTGTTCAAAGAATATCACTATAAGTAATGCAACACCTAAGGTTCAACCTGCCAAAACCAAAATAATCCAATTATCTGCTGTTGTCTAAGCCTTCGTGTCTGGACTCAACTCAGATGGGTTAAAAACAAGAGTATCAGTTCCCCCTGAGGAAGGTGCCTTGCAGAACACCCACGTGGTGTTGTGCACCTGGCCACAAACACCTGTCGGTGGTGAGGAGGTCCCTGGCTGGCACACTGGGGCAAGGTCCTAACTGCCTAAGGGCTGGGTTCAGAGGGGCTGGGGTGTTTGGGACCCTCCCTGGGGTATTTCCAATCTCACAGACAGGCTTAAATAGAGACAACCTGACCCAAAAACTCAATTGACCTCCTCAACGCTCAGCAAGAAAATCCAGCACAAATGACAGCTTCAAGGGCTCCTCTGGGTGAGCTCCTCCAAGTGCTGGCTGAGCTGTCAATTCCCCAAGCCATGCTTCAGGCAAACACAAGGTAGTGTTTTCAGACTTAAAAAGACTTGGGGGTCTTTAACAGGGGCCTGAAACTGCACCTGGCCCAGGCTTTAGAGGACAGGAGGGGAAACTACAACAGTGGTTTCAGGGAGGGCATTTGAGGAAGAGCACCAGGCACACAGTACTCCCCAACCCCCAATTGCCTGCTCAGCTGGGGCTGTGTAGAGTTCAAGTCAGGGTCTGCTGGCAAAACATGCCCCACTCCTGCTGCCTTTGCCTTAACAACTGCTCTGGAGAGCAGGAGACTTATGCTAGAAAAGGAGAAGGGGAGCACTGCTTATAGAAGTACTGAAGGTTTGAAATAGGTCCCACCAGACACAGCAGCCTACATGGCCAGGAACAAACCACACCACTCTGCACCTATGCATAGGGCCCTCTTCCAAGTGTCAGGTTGGTCCCAGCAGCCCTGTTCTCTCCAGCCCAATTCATGCACAACCACCCAAGCAGTTGTCCCAGGGAGGGGGAAGGGGAGTTTGTGAGGAGTGCAGTGGTGAAGAGGAGGAATTTCTTCAGCTGCCACTGAAGTGATTATGGAGGAGCAGCCTTAGGCAACCTTACCAAAGCAGCCGGACAGACAGGATAGGATTCACCCAGCCAGAGAAGGAGGATGTCCTGGCTCCCACACCTGTCCTTTCCCTTCTCATACCTCAATAACCATCAATGCCTTTGCAAGCAGGCAGTGATTTGGGTCAGTGCACAGTCCCTGAACAATTTAATCCTGGAAAACAGTAATTAGCTCCTGGTGGTTGGGCAAGCAGCAATGGATTTCCCTGCAGTCACAACTGCTCTGATGCAACCAACAACCTACGGCGTGGGACCTGCAGCTGGGGGAGGAAAGGTGAGAACATGCAGAAGGCCTTAGATTGGCTTACAACAATTCATAAGCAATCATTAGAGAATGTAACCCCAGGGCTTTAAGCCAGGAGTACAATATGCCAAAAATGATGGAAGCATCTGAACACCTTCCTGCTGGGTATTCTGCAAACTATGCTTTCCTTGGCCCCTCCCCAGGATAAATGCCTGTGTGACAGAGCATCTCATTCCATGAATCATTTCCCATGCAGACATATTTGTGCTACTTTTTAAAAAAACTCTTCAACTTGAGTAAGGCAAGATAAATTCAAAGAAATTCCTGTATCTGGTCAGCTCCTACTATGATGTCAACTGCCTCTTTGTAAAAGTAGGTATTAGTGTAAGAAAAGCATAAGGTTTTACATTTAAGTTGATACAGGCAGCATCAGCCAATGTCTTCCTGGCAGAAAACTGTGCTCCTTTGGACTAACACATATATGATTCCATAGTGTGGCCACTGGATATTGTCTTTGCCCCTTATAAACACCACAATATCTGTATTATTGTCCCACAGGGAACAACAAGGTATTCCCAAAACAGAAGGCAGATCCAACACCAGCTACAGCTGTTGATGGAGCATGTGCAACTACCATGAGTGCTGGAACATTTGAATAGCGACAAGTGAGAACAAAGCAAATATGACATTTTACAGGAAATTTAAAACAGCCATGGTGCTTTAAAGAAACAAGGAAGCCTGGACTCCAATTATTGCTCCAGTGGTTAATAAAATCTTCAATAAAAGCACAATGGGAGGCACTAGAAGTAATCCGTGTCAATTATCCCTTTGACAACCATCTGGGAAGTTTCATTTCACTGAGAGACCTGTAATTGTGTTCAACCTCAGGCAAAGTATTTCCCAGATAAGAAAACACTGACCACCTTATTAAGGGGCTTCCTGGGCAGAACAGTTGAAATGCTCCTTTGACAACAAATGGGATTGGGGGAGAAACTTCTGTTAGCTGACACATTCGATATACTTAAAAAAAAAGAAAAAAATATTAAGAACCACAGCAAATGAAGGAAAGGTAAAGGCTATGCTTTTTTGGTTACTTCCCAGATGTTTTTAAATACTAAAGCGCAATTTTGTGCTGCGTTCAATCTTTTCTGAGAGCAGGCACTGCTAGGAGATGTGATCTCCCTTCTCGCCCTTCCCTTACATCTGATCCAGCACTCACATAGGCAAAAGCTGAGCTTGAGATTACAGTTGGGAAGATGAGAAAGCAAAATGATGAGAAAACAAAAATAATTAGCCTTTCAGCGTCTTGGCAAATGAAGAAATCTGTTGTAAAACTGTACAACCCCTAAATTCTGTGCAAGGGAATTGGTGAAACAGTCTCTAGTGGAAGCAGCCCCCAGTTAAGCACAACACAAAACTGTAATTTTGCTTGTTTTCAGGTGATGACTGTCTCTCACAAAACCATTGTGTTTGCTACTTACGCAGCTACTGTTTATCCAAACTGCACTTCCTGACAGGCCAATGCTGTTAAAGACATTCACCCTACAACAAACCAACTTGAAAATTTACGTTCTTTTGCATCATTCCCACTTTGACAAGTTATTAACTTTAGAGTGCAGCTGGATGAGCACCTGGATGATTGCATCCAGGTGGGTTTTGAATATTTCCAGAGAAGGAGACTGCCTCTCTGAGCAGCCTGTTCCAGTGCTTACGCTTTCATTGCTGTCATTTCCCCCCCCCCATTCCCATTACTCAAACTACTGTTTAGGATATCCTGAAACCTAAAATAATTTCAAAGCTGAAGTACAGCAAACTAAAACTAGTTTTTGTTTTGCTGTCATGATTTTATCTATCTCAGACCAATGCTTTGTCTATAAAAAAGAACACAAATGCAAACAACGATATTACGTGTATTAGAGTAATATTGAAGGCAAGAAAAACAAAACTGATGCATACAACTTCATTTCTTGATTCCAAAAAGTCTCATCCCTGTATCATGTCACAACAGCTTGAGTAGACCAGAAGATTTTAAGGTTTCAATAGTCATATTGAAGATAATTATTAGTTAATAATATGTAGCAGAAAATATTAATAGGCAAGCAAAATTATGCAAGTGCCTTGCAGTGAGAAACCCAGCACTGCAAGGTACAGCTCCACAGTTCCCTAATGAAGGAAAGCACAGTGGAGTGCTGAGTTGTTCTCAAGTTAAGGGAAAAGACTTCTCTAAACCCTTTTGTGAATTTCATTAGTTGAAGGCAGGGGAATACAGCAAGGTCTGTAGTAGTGCTGCTTGTTCCATTTCATGTTAAAAGGGTATCTGACTTGCTGCAGGGCAAGAAAGAGACTGCATGCTGTGAAATTCCTCCTGTTTAGTGCTGGTAAATCTGTCTGGTTGAAACCTTCTTGCTCTGCAGCAAGAATACTTCGTACCTTTCCAAGGCCGTGAAATGCCAGAACCAGCACTCACTCCACCAGCTTTTAATCTACGAAAAAGCTGGAAGCAGGTGTGGCCTTCACTCTTTGAAGAGGATGCCTAGAACAAATAAGTGTTCTTATAGCAGACACCAAGCATCTGAGACAGATTTATTTAGTATCCAAAAGTGTTAATTAAGCTCACAGACTGACACATTAAAACATACATAATTTTAAACAGAAACTAGCATTTTCAATGACTGCTCAGGTCAGAGCTAGTAGAAAATCACCTTCTCCAATTAACTTGATGTACACTTATCCTGGAAAATGACTGTAATAGCAGGAAGAAGGCACCTTTACTTATTAAGTTTTAACTAGGACAAGTCTAAGCAAATGAAGAAATACTTGTGGGGTTCTCTAGATGTTTGCATATCCTGAAGACTTTAAAAAAAATGTGGAGCTGAGTTCAGAAAAACACCCACTTATCCCCGTCTCCTAGGACAGTCTCTCCCTTCTCATGTGTTGCATGTCTGCCCTCACATAAATGACAGAATTTCAGTCATTGACTGGAAGAAAAATAGTAAGAATAGTCCTGGAGTCACTTGCTGTGTCCAGTTGACACTGGAAACAGCAAACTGGCTCCAAACAAGGATATGGAACTGGGTTTTCTGGTGGAAAACAATAAAAGTGCTGGTAGAAAAAAAATCCTAATTACTATGACTACCAAAAGAGTGCCAAACAGCTCTGAGAACTTCTGCTTGGTCACCTACTACAGGTTTAGGTGTGCACATTTAGAAGTGACATCAGCACTGAAGAGAATACACATGGCAGCAGCAATAGAGGAAGCAATCACCTACAGGCCTGCCAGCAAGATCTTCCAAGCAGCTGAAGATACACATAACCAGTAACAATTGCACATTTTCAACTGATTCACAGTAGAGCCAGAGTCACCTTCCAGGGCTACAAAGAAACCAGATGCATAGCACCTGATACTATGTTGATGTATAAAGAAAGAAGCTGCATGGGAAATACCTGGCTGCTAGAGAGGCAACAGTCAGTCTGATGCAAGAATGTGTCAGATACATCTTAGCACTGCAGAAAGGACTAAGAGCACAGAACTGTTTTAAATAGTAAAGCAGGAGTTACTCTTCCAATGCAAAAAAAATTTACTTGTTTCTGTTGAAGATACCAAATACTGTTGAAGTACCAGACTTCAGGCTCAAGCCCTGAAAGGATGCAGAGTCACCAGAATAGCCAGAGATATCCACTTTTTAAAGCAATATACTGGACTTCCTTTTATTACAACCTAACCACACTCTCTACAGCCTGCTGCAAATGCAATCTTACACAACAAACAACTGAAGCACCACCTTGTACATGGACCTTCATTCCTCTTTGAAGTGCAATATATTTAAAACTCCTCAATACATTTTGCCAATAATGTCAATAGAAAATTAAGCACAAGCTGTTAGTTCAAAGAAGTTTGTCCATGTCATGGATAAAGAATTTTTCTCCATTAAAAAAGCCTTTTCTCTGTATGGCTCTTTCTTCCCACAAGTATTTCCTTTTGCTTTTTGAACTTGTGAACTTGTGATGATTTGGTGATAAGATCCATGAATGTGAAAGTTTCAACATGGTCTTCAGTTTCATTTCAGATGTTTGTCTTGAAAACTCCATGATATCCTCTGAAAATATACCCAGATGTTTTCATGAGCTTATTTAAATCATATTTTGAACTAGCAGAAGACAGAGATATTGAAACCTTGTCTTTTTTATCTTGACCAGAAAAAATGAAGGGTCAGCTAAAGTGAGCTTACTCAAATGGATTCTACCTTCCAAGTGTATAGTAAGATACCAAGTTTTATCAGTCTCACTCTGGGTTGTTGTTCCTTACATGTTCCTTGTACCTCCTATTTGAATAATCTTTATAGACTCTAAGTTTAAAAGATAATCAACAAGCATAATATATATTACTTTGAATCAGGAATATGTACACTTTGATAAAGTTGTCATAAAAACTTCCCTAGATACAAACTGATGCTGTTCTTTATAAAACTATAATTCAGTTGTTCTAAGATTACTCATACTTATTGTAGCTTTTAATTTAAAGAATTTTGTCCTTACCAAAACAAGTATGAAATAAATTCTCACTTAGATACTTTTCACCAAATTCTTTCATTTTATTGCCTAAATTTACCCAGAAAGCATTCACTGGTGCTTTGATTGCCACAAAGCAAAGTATACCTACAGATAAACCTACAGTAAAATTCTGCCTTTTTTTTTTTTTTTTTAATTTGGGAGGATCCAAACATACCATCAGCTATAATATTTGTTCTTGACAAACAGGTAGTCATATACCATGCCAAAACCCCAGTTATTTAGTTACAGAAACAAGAGCTGTTTGGATAGTTGAAGAGCAAGCAACTATATGAATTTCTAAGTGCATTAAAGCCTCTTTGTATCTCCTACAAATTAAATTACTTAACCAAATTTGTAAAGTGTTATCATACCTGTTCTCTTTGTTGCTGTAATCAGTGGAACCACTTTCATATCTAGTATTTCCTGCCTTGGTCTCCATTTCCTTGGCTTTAGAAGAGTCTACCTCATGCTTATATTGGGAAAGCATCTATAGGAAACATTAAACAGGTATAAAAAGAATGACCTAAGAACTCAAAACAGGTGGATTACAGATAGAACTAGGCCCTTTTAATTCTAGTATTTTGATATTAAAATTAGTTAGGGGAAAAAAGCGTAAAACTAACCTTTAGAACATTATCTGGTATCCTTGTTATTTCTGGAGGTGGAGGAGTATTGAGTAAATGGTCATACTGTTCCAGTTTGGGAGGGGAAGGGTCCCCAGTATGTTCAAGATACTCATCAGAGCTCACAGCAAAAGGAATTCTTTCTTCTTTGTATGGTGTATCTTTTGCATCATTCTTTATCACTGACTCAAGCTTCCCCCCTGGCGTTACCTGCTGCTGCAAAGGAATTATTAAATGCCTTCAGTTAATTTACTTATGTTAGGTAAAGTATTTAGTAAATGTTCTTACAGAATTACTATTAGAAAGAACTTTTATAGTGACATAAGAAAAAATAGTATTGGAAAAGAACCCTAAACTGACATTTTAAAATCTGCTTTTGGCAAAGTGTGTGAAAATGTACATAATTGCTATTTGCTACCTTAGCTTCTGCTTTTAGCCATCTTGTTTGAAAATCTGGACACTGTGGTGTTGCTGCATGACTGGTAAGAGGCAGTTCCTTTGTCTCTGGTGACCTTGATAATACTGTATTATTTTTTTTGGACGAGTCCTTTACATCAGGAGTACAGAACACAAATACCATAGGAGAAGCCATCCAGTCAGCTGCTGCTATCAAGGGTGAGCAAAATAAAATTAAAAATATATATGTACACACACACACACACATATATAACTATTACCAGTTCTAGTTTCATTTTCTAAAACATGTGTATCCTTTTAGTTGATATTTTGCTTGATCCATCCAAATTACAGTATTCCTTAAAGTCAGCAAAAGCAAAGCAGTCATTCTAGTCCCACTACTGAATATAACTGAAGAAGCCCAACTTACATCATCATTGCTTAACCTTCTCATTTACCCAATTGTCACCATGTTTGTCTCAAGATTTTTAAAACAACCTATTTCTCCTCTCAAAGAAGCTTTAGAATTACTCTTGAAAGTCTTAAATTACTGTCTTGCTAGCCCCTTTCTTTCCTGTCTTTAAACAGATCCAATGGGGATTCTCAGGAAAAAAAAAAGGCTAAGTTGGCAAAACAGTATTTTTATTTCAAATATGGATAAGTTGCAGTTACAAAATTATTAATTCCTCTGCATAACTCCAATTGGATATGAATACAAGAATGAGAAAAAAATGTATAGGGAGTAAGAAACTTTCCCATAGAAGCCATCAACATTTTTTAGACATTACTACTCTTTGTATGACTTGCCCTGAATTAACCATATTTAACCAGAAACACAATTTAAGTTAACCATGTGTTTACAATGCATTTGCACATATATTCTGTAAAAATGCATATGTATATTAATTTCACAGATTTTAAACTTACCATTTTCAGCTCTCTTACTGGATTTTAACGCAGGAGTAACCATGATTTCCTTGACTGTCATTTCTGGCAAATTCCCTCCGTTATCGTCTCCTCTTTTAACCAACCTGAGAACCAAATCCCCAGTTAGTTCTGCAGTATTGTGAAGAAGTCACAGTTAAAGGAATATTGCCAACCTAGTCACTTTTCTAGTATTCATTTATGAACATGCAAGTAAAAAATTAGTTTTCTCAAATATGAATTTTTTATAGATTTTAAAATCTGTGATTCTACCGCAATTTGTGGTATGCAAATGTTCAGTCCAGCCACAAATGATCAAATACACTGAGATTTCAGTCTAAGGCATTAAACCCAAACCAGATGTCCAGGGTAGGACAGACGCCACAGATGATCAACTCTGTGTTAGGGGTTTTACTTTGAACTGCCTATTGCCTATGAAATTATATAGAACAAGAGGAACTCTTTTCTGCTTTTAAACTAATAAGGGTCTTGCGAACAGGAAAAGATTTTTTAATTGAATTTTTAAGTTTAAGTAAGATTGTTTATCTTAATGAAATACTATAGAGCTTTCAAGAAATTTTAGTAATTACATAACTATTTGAAAGGAGTGATCCAAAAATTATTTTAAAAGAAAATTTAGTGACTTCAAAGTGACAAGCTATTTAATATCGATCCCATAACACTTGAAAGAAAAATTTTAAAAATTATTTTTTCATATCCAAGATTTTCTAGTGAAAAAATGGCATATACAGTTAAGAGAATACTAGGCAAAAGGTGGAAACTTACCTAACCTACACACGAATCTCTGTCTTTAAAGAAATTATTTTAAATGTTTAAAAAGTAATCTTAGCTACCGTAACCAGATTTAGATCGTCTCTACAAAATGTCTAAGCTGATAAAATTCCCCAATAAACAGTACAGGCAGTATATGAAGCAGTATATTTTACTTAGATGAACACATCTCAAAATTTGGGTTAAATAAAAAAGTAACTTTTCAAGTCAGTTTTGTCTTCAAAGTCTTAGAGATAGTTGAAACCATATGATTTTTAGTTTTTACAATCAGTAGAACCAGTAGAATTTTTAAAGTGGTTTTCATGCATATGATCCTTGTTTTCAAAACAATTTCTCTAAATATCAAATATTTAGGTACTGTCAACTTTTAAAATGGAACATATTGCTAATACTAACTATAAAAACATGACCTATCAACTACTGCATGACCTCACTACTGCAATTACTTTCCTTTATAATTAGAGCAGTGAAAATCTAGAGAAGTCTTTTCAACAGAAGACTGGAGCAAAAGGAATAAACTGTAAGGTGGGGCTTATGTTAGAGACAATACAGTGCTTCTATAAATTTATTGAATGCTTTACAAACTGTTTTCTGTTTATATTAATAAAGCTTCTGCAACCTTTACACTGGCTGTGTAATATCTATGGCAGACAAGCCCAGGCTCAAACCTTTAGTTAAGGAAAACAACAGATCACATTGTGTTTTCCTCTTTGTAAATACATTGTGTACGGATGATTCTTATGGTGCAGTCAAGGCATGGAGCACAGCAGACGTATTTCAAGTCAGCATCTGGCACTGCAATGGGTATGTGAAAAGATGTGTAGGGAGTTAAATGACACAGGACCCAGCACCTGAGAGATAACAATCACCCACCTCAAGACAAAGGGGAGGGCAATAGGAGCAAGAAATTAGTACAGCAAGAAGAAAATATAGAAAAATCAATAGAGAAACAATCTGAACTCCATTAACTTACTTTTTGATTGTCTGAGAAGTTTTATGAATAAGTGACATCGTATAATCTTCATTCATACACATGGTATGTTCACTAATGCCAAAGTGTTCGAGTTTTGGTGTTACGCACTCATAGTCATCCATCTTTAGCTTACATTTTGGTGTTTTGGGCAAAGCCTGGGGTGTTCGCAACCTTAGTGGGGTCTCACTCTTTGCCTTTAGCTGACATGCACTCGGTGTGTGCTGTGCTTTCAGCGCGCTCCAAGGCCTGGAGAACGCGTATTGGGAAAGACCAAAGTCAGAGAGCTCGGGGTTACGCAGGGGGTCTTTGGGCAACGGAGGCTTCTCTGTAGAAGCAGATAGGTGAGTTACATTATTTGCTTTTTCTTCATCAGATTTATTCTGGACAGACATTGCTGATTCACTGTTAGCTTCATCCTCCTCTTCTTTTTAAGAAAAGAAAAATAAAAATTATGTCAGAAGTTTCTGTTTTAAGAATTTATAAAATAAATTGTGACACTTCCCCAGTATTCAATTTTTTTGCTTGTTGTTGTAGAAAATAGATTCCTTCTTTCACTTTAAAGTACTGAACCTGGAGCTACAACAGGTATCAAAAGCTTATATGGCTAAGCTATATTTATAAATCACACATTTACTGAGTTTCACTCTATTGGTAAATATTATTTCTAGGGAAAATGAAATTCAAAGATTTTTACATAAGTGTATTTTTCTCCCTGCATGAAGATTAAAAGATTTTGGGGGAAAGAGCAAAGGCTGCACACAGTACTAAAATGCTCATTCTTCAGAAAAACAGTATTGAGGAAAGGTTATAAAGCAGCCACTAAAAACTTGTGAAAGGACACAGCTTTTTCGGTAACAATAGTTCACTGCAAAAATACGTAAATGTGTAATTTGTACACTTTTGGAGTTAGATAAAGCAAAACACCCCAAAATGTTTGTGAATTTCTGCATGATGTAGTAACTAAAGGACAATTCACAATACGGTGAAGGGTCTGGAACACAAGTCCTGTGAGGAGCAGCTGAGGGAGCTGGGGGTGTTTAGCCTGGAGAAAAGGAGGCTCAGGAGAGACCTTATCACTGTCTACAGCTGCCTGACAGGAGGGTGTAGCCAGGTGGGGGTCAGGCTCTTCTCCCAGGTAACAATAGGACCCGAAGACACAGTCTTAAGCTGCATCAGGGAAGATTCAGGTTGGATATTAGCAAGATTTTTTTCACAGAAAGGGTAATTAGACATTGGAATGACTTCCTAGGGGGGTGGTGGAATCACTGTCCCTGGAGGTGTTTAAGGAAAGACTGGACATGGCACTCAGTGCCATGGTCTGGTTGACTTGATGGTGTTAAGCCACAGGTTGAACTTGATGATTCAGAGGTCTTTTCCAACTTAATTGATTCTCTGAGGTGGGTAGGGGGAGGGAGGCTATTTAAAGTAATATACCTTCCGGTGTGCAGTGGTATTATGTCTTCAGATATACTTAGCTTAAAAATACAACTTAAAAAATAATTTAACCTTGTAACTCTGTTTGGAGACTTCTTTAAAAGCAAAGAGGGTATAGGAAGAAAGGTACTATAAAAAAATCAGAGCCTTCTGCCCTATCTGTGTAAAACAGCTATAGGAGCTTAACTTGGACATCAATATGGTTCAAAACCATACTTTTGTTTTGTGTAATGACTGGATAATGATCAGAGAAAGTTAAGACCATGTCAAAAGCTTTTTGAAGCCTGATTGGACCCTTGATATCAAAAGGGGTATGTGTAGTATTGACAGGTGTAGTACTTTAACTCATTTGGCACATCTGTATTTTTCAGAGAGTTCTATGTGCATCTTCTGACTGGATTAAGGACCTTTTTCCCCTCCAATGATCAAGGTGCTACTGCTTGTCACATGCCACCCAATACCCGAGAATTCTTCTCTTGTCCCATTTGTGCTGTGAAACAGACATTTTAAGATTTTCTCTAGGGTGATCTAAGTTAATGAAACCATCACATGTGAATACAAACCAGCTGAGGTGCATCTACAATAGTTCCTCATGCATGAGAAGCTGAAACAGCGTAATTCTCTGGGTTATGAAAACATGCTTGCTAACATGTTTTCTGAATATAATTATTACTGAAAAAAACCCCAAAACCCAACACACACTAACCTAAAGGCATGCCAGAAGATCTAATTTCAAGTGTTTGTGTTTTAGTGAATTCTTACAGCACTAATCACAACAAAATCTTTTACCCTCTGGATATTATTAAAAAGTAAATAACATGGATGTACTTGATCTCCAAATTAATAGAAATATACACATAGCTAAAGATAAGCATTTTATAAAAATGATACTTTTCTGCACATACTGTATTGACAAGAAATATTACCTGTAGAGTCTTTGACATGTGGTTTGTAGCCATACTTCTGGAAGAGCTCTCTTATTTTTCCAAGATTTGCTGCATTTCTTTGCATCAAGACTTCACTTGCCTTCATAAACTCATGAACTGCTTTTTTTTCAGAGCAAATCTTACCAAGACTGGCACTAATATCTTCCTTTGGGGACAGAGAGGGGAACATACAAATACTGGTTTTCAAATCATCACATGGTAGTTGTTTACACATGAAGCATTTTGGAAGTAAGTATTCAGTTGCAATTCAGGGGAAGATAAGCAGCAAATTTAGGTCTTTTCTATACCTGAAAACCATCAGGTATATATACCTACAGAATACCAGGAATATATAGAGCCTAAGTGTATGGAAATTTATAAAAGTAACTGTAATGATAGTTCACAATATGATAACTACTTACTGGCAACTTTGCCAAGGAAATTATATGCTTTTGCTCCAGAAAAATATGAGGTAACAACAATTAGTTTAGACTCTTACTCCATATGTACAAAGAATTAGTGCAGAGCAGAAGGTAAACCTCACTTTTATATCACTCAATTATTTCTATATTGCTCATTTCTATAACTCATTTTTTCTACTTCTGTATAAGGAATAGACAACATTTTTCACAAGTTTAACTG
This sequence comes from Ploceus nigricollis, assembly GCA_013399945.1. NCBI lineage: Eukaryota > Metazoa > Chordata > Aves > Passeriformes > Ploceidae > Ploceus > Ploceus nigricollis. The sequence goes on along the minus strand of VXBC01006765.1, from coordinate 665,108 downwards.
AATGGCTGAAGGTACTGAAACTTCTGTGAAGACTGATTTTATTCTAAAGGCTGGTCATGGAAAACAAGCAAGCTTATCTCTTTTGTTGGGAGCTGCTGTTCCTGAATCATTCTCTTCATACCTTGGCACTGCTCCAACTTCCTTGTAACCTTTGTTCCCTGCTTACCTGAGTGACAGTAGTGACTGCAAACTAAGAAACATTGCTAAACCCTACTTCGGGTTACCCACAAGTTTTTGGGCATTACCCCAATATCCATGGCCATTATGAGGACTTAGATGTAAGTGAGTAAAAATAAGGGTTATAACTACTGGCTAACAAAGTTGAATCGTGGCTTAATGATCAAAACATTCCATAAGTTTATGGAACATGCACACACATATAATTTTTCAAGAAGAAAACAAGTTAAGATGTTACCTTCTCAGTCTTGATTTCGCAATGGAGGTCATGCAAGACTGTTAGTGGAGATTCACCTTCACAGTCTTCAAGATGAACGTTCACATAAAAGAGTTTAGAAAGTAAAAGAGGTGTCTTAGTGTTTTAGCATGAAAATAACATTCTACATGGGAATGCAATCTCCTGTATTAGCAGATGAGAGGCTGGACATGAGCTGTCAGTGTGCTCCCACAGCCCAGAAAGCCAATGGTGTCCTGGGCTGCATCCAGTGGTGGGCAGCAGGGCCAGGGAGGGGATTCTGCCCCTCTGCCCTGCTCAGAGCCCACCTGCAGGGCTGCATCAGCTCTGGGGTCCCAGCACAAGGAGGACAGGGACCTGTTGGAGCAAGTACAGAGGAGGGACACCAGGATGATTAGAGGGATGGAGCTCCTCTCCCGCAAGGAAAGGCTGAGAGAATTGGGATTGTTCAGCCTGGAAGAGAGGCTGCTTCAGGATGAACTAATTGCAGCCTTCCAGTACCTGAAGGGAGCTCACAAGAGAGATGGAGAAGGACTTTTTTTACAAAGGCATGTAGTGACAGGGCAAGGGGGAATTAATTCAAACAAAGAGAGAGAAGATTTAGATTAGATATTAGGACGAAGTTCTTTGCTGTGAGAATGATGAGGCTCTGGAACAGGTTGCCCAGAGGAGCTGTGGATGCCCCATCTCTGAAAGTGTCCAAGCTCAGGCTGGATGGGGCTCTGAGCAACTTGGTCTAGTGGAAGGTATCCCTGAACATGGCAGGGGGTTGGAACTAGGTGATCTTTAAGGTCTATTCCAACTCAAACCATTTTATGCTTCTATAATATTAGAGATGTTGGATTCATACATTAGAGAAAGGGAGTCAATATAGACAAAACCAATGAGAACTAGTTCCTGTCAGGTACTTCACACAGCAAAAAACTGCTCTTTGTACAGTGCGTTAAACTCCACAGAGAAACTGTCCGGGCTTTCAGTTTGATGTTGCAGCTAATACTGTATATTACAGATACTGATAAAACAAGTACGTCCCTGGGCTGTCAAGAATTACAGGTGTTAAAATTTTATCCTTAAAGAGGTTGGATGAAATGGGAAAAAAAGTGATATAGTGACCAGTGAAAAAAGAATCTCAGCAGAAAATTGAATTTTTCCATCGTATTTGCACGTGGGCAGATGCATTGCTCACTTACACAACGCAGTAGACATTACTTTTTTCACTGGAAACCAAGGCCAATGCAAATAGTATAACAGAGGGCACCTGCGACGTGACAGAGATAAACACAATTAGAAGCCTGAACTATCTGTCCAGAGAGAGAACATGCCCTGCAAATGTTTTCCTATATCGATCCACGAAAAGAAGAAAAAGAAGCAAGAACGTGATTCCCACTTCATCCCAGTCATTCTGTTCTTCTCCGTGATAAAAAACCTCAGCCACACACCCACAAAGGAGCTCGGAGAGACACCGAGACGAGGAGGAGCCCAAACAATTCCCAGCCGAGCAGTTCCCAGGCTGACCTCCGGGGCAACCAAAGGCACTCCCAGAGGAGCACGGGGCACAGTGGCAGGCAGGAACGCAAATCGAGCAAGGAGCCCCAAGAAACAACTGCGAAGCCACCAGGCCCAGGCGTGCGGCCCACGGCCGCGGGCTGCTCTTACCCGCGTCCTCCCGGCGCATGGCCCGCTCCAGCTGCTTCACCTCCCTCTCCACCGTGAGGGCCAGCTCCCGCAGCTTGCCGAAGAAGCCCCTGGTCACGTCCATGGCTCCGGGCGGGGGGAGCGGAGCGCGGAGGCAGCGGGACCGGGGGGCGGCCCTGAGCGAAACCTGGCCGGGCCGCGCGCGCCGCCGAGGGGCTTCAAACTGCCGCCAGCGCGAGCCCCATTGGCGCCGCCGGACTCCGCCCCGCCGGCGCCTCTCGCGAGAGCCGCGCTCCCTACCCGCCCGCCGCCATCTTGGCTCCGACGCGGGGCACGCAGCCGCCGCCGGAGCTTCCCGGTGAGTGAGGCCGGGAGGGGAGCTGGGAACCAGGGCAGCGGTGCCCCCGCGGATCCCCGCGGCTTCGCTTCTAAATCGGCCCAGAGAGTGGGACGCCGGCGTGCAGCTGCACCGTGGGAACGGGGTGGGTTGGCTTCTGTTAGCGGCGGTGCTGGTTTGTGCCGTGCTAGAAGTGCTTGGGTGACCTACTTCGTCACGGCACCAAAGCTGACAGAGTTCATGAAGGGTTTGGACAACTCTCTCAGGTGTGGCTCCTGGGCATGTCGTGTGCAGGGCCAGGCGGACTCGATGATCCTTGTGGGTCCCTTCCAACTCCGCGTATCCTGTGATTCTCTAAAGCTGATGAAATCCCGTGTAATGTGAACCTGGGCATTAGCGGGTTTGGGACTAATGAACAGGTTAAGGAGGAGCACTTACAACCTGTGTGAAGTTTAAACGTCATTCGGCCTTTCTTGCCCCTTACACCCAGCGTATTGTGTCAGGGTCTCTTGGTGCTTTCCGCTTACGCCACCTGGTCTAATTTAGGATATTGTTTCTCCCTACCAACCAGATTTCCCTCGGTCAGGATACAAGACTAGGTAATTACATCCTAATAAGCTTATGGAGAGATTGTAGTCCAAAACCTCATGCTGAGGAAAGGCCAGATTTGGCTCGAGAAGACAGAGCTGGAAATACTCTGTTTTGACAACACAGCTATTTGAAGAAGGCACGAGCGAAGTGATCCCTTCATTCTTGAGTATCTGTGACTGGATTTTTCTTAAATAATTTATGGAGGATATGCTTTAATTGCAGTGTAAGGATAACTGAATAAATTCTTAAGTTACATAGATTTCAATTCCCCTTTTCTGATTCTTAAGTTTCCAGTGTATCTGGCCTTGTGCTGCCTGCTGTGTGTGATGGTTTGTGAGCACCCGGCTCTGAGCTTGAACCTTCAAACCAGGCAGCTAAAAGTCAGTGGAGTGAGTGCGGAGCTTTTAATCTTTCTTGTCAAAGTTTTACTTTTGTCCCTAAGGTAATGAGTATTTTATATTTCTCTTTATGTTTTAAGGCAAAATGTTTTTAACAACAGTATTACTGCGGAAGAGAATTCCTGGAAACCAATGGATTGGGAAGTACAGGCGACCAAGACAGGTCACCATTTCGATGAAGCAAGCAATGATCCGAAGGTTGGAAATTGAAGCAGAGAATGAATATTGGCTCAGCCAACCTTACCTGACACAGGAACAGGAATACAAACACAACACGGAAGAGAGACGTGCCAAGTGGGAAGCTTTCAAAAGCCTGAAACAAGCCAAGTTTCCTGAGCACAGATACATCAGTGATCATTTAAACCACTTAAATGTGACAAAGAAGTGGACGTGTTGAATAATACAGCATATTTATGTTTGGCACATGTCGTGCACTACCCTGGGATCTGCTCTCATACCTGTTATGGTATTTCACTCTAATTAGGGTGGGTGACATATAAGATGTTGCTGTGGTGTACAAAATACTACATTAAAAGTAGTCCTCTGGAACAGCGTGTGTTTTATTATTATTGCTTTGTTAGAGGAGTTCTTTGTGTGCCTGTCTACCATCTGCCCACCCTCTGTTCTTCAGGGCTTAAACAGCAAGTTACCAGGTGCAGTGGTGGTGATTTATAGATAACCTAGTTTATAGCTTCAGTGATTGCCTTCTGAAAGCCTGGAGAATGAGAACACTCCTGCTCTGTTGAAAGGGCTCATCTGCTGCTACTGGCCACATGACTTGGGCTAGTCACTCTCCCTTCCTCAGGGATTGTTCTGTGTACACCAGGCACTTGAGACACTACTATGACACTTGCCATCAGGCATGCAAGGATCAAGGGGAACTACAGAGACGGGGATGAGGCTGGAATTCATGGAATGTTATAAAATGTTCAATTTTAAAAAAAACTTTCTGGAAAGAATTGTTGATCTTAACTGCCAGTGTCATTGTCATGTCAGTGTCAACTTGGGTGTTACAGCTCTCTTACACAGATTGTTCCTGATCTAAAAGGAACATGGCTGATTCCTGTTTGAGCAGTTGACTTCTAACTCAGGCTTAGGGTCCTGGAGGAATAAGATTTAACCACAAGTCAGGCTTTTTATTTCCCCACAAGACCCAGTGACCTGGAAGATGTGTCAGGAGTGAGTGTAATCTTAGGTTTGTTGCAGCTGGAGTGTAAAAACCAGAGCAATGGTGCAGCATTTCCCAGGTGGGCAGTTTTCCTCAGTGATCTAATAACACAGATGCTACAGCTGAGCACTTTTCAGATTCTTTCATAATACTTTTATTAAGTTGATGTTGCATTCACTGATGAATTCAAGTGTCAAGTCCATTCATATCACTTTGAAAAGGAGGCTTAAAATGGTACTTTTTTATTAAACATGAATTATACTTCAGAGAAGTATGAACAGGTCTGAACACTGATGTACAAAATCTTGAATGCACTTTCATTGGTAATAAATGGCTTAAGAGAACTTTATGGAAAAGTATACATATGGGGAAATTGCAAATACAATTAAAACATGAAGGAACTTCCAGGCAAAGCAATGTGATTTTGTATTTAATTCATTTATAAAAGCCCGTTTCAAAAAGTTAATTCAAGTATTAAACTATAAATGGTAATGTTTTCTCTGTGCATAGGATGAGTCCTATCTGTAACATACAAAAAAATACAATAAGTGAGTCATTATTACAGGTATCTTTTACACATCATCCCAAACTTAAATACAACTCATTCCAAGTTTAGGTAGCACAATTAAAAATAACTTTGTGGAAGTAAAACAGCTGGGACACTGTGATTAGTGCAAATGTTGATGACCCTTGCTGGCAAATACAAAAGGAACTGCAGAGATAACCCAGGGATGTTTCATTCATCTCAGTTAAAAGCGGAACAGACTTAACAGCAGGAATGCTGCCTCTCTGTGGGATAGCTTCATGATTGTAAATTATCATTTAGGAAGATTTAAGTTTCCCACAATAAAGCTGATAACAGGATAAGGGACAGGAGAAATCACAGAGGACCATGCTAAGCGTCTTGAAGTTGTCAGCTAAGCAGTGTAAACGGAAGGGAATCAGCATGTCACTCCCAATGCTTTGGTGACAAAGTAATAAAAATTCTTCATCTCTGACACATTTGCTTGACTGCTGAGCATGAGCTCTCTGTTTCTTAGGACAGGGGGTAGGAATAAAGATAGGGAAAGCTCCCAAAACCAAAGAAAGCGATCTGTAAACATTATCAGACTTCACTACCTAATGGAAACAAATTCAAGTAATGGCTTCAGAAAACAAATGACCAAACACCAGTTTTAATTTGCATTAAAACAAACTCCTCATAGTTTCATGACGTTTCACGACAGTTATATAATTAAGAAAAATGTGTATAAAAAGCTCTATATACAAAATAAATTGATAGCAATGAGTGTAACAAATGTGTTGAGAACTAAATCACCTCATGTGCAGCTGCTCTCTTTGGTGCCATTTAGGGATAGAAGAGCCTCTGAAGTTGCACGCATCGCTGTTTTTTAGGTACTGCGAAAAGACGTGTTTGTGAGCTAAAAGTAACTGCTGTTTGGAACCTCTCTAAATGCACACCCAAATCCCCCAGTCAGAACATACACTCTCCCCCTTGGAGAACATATGCTATGAAACTCAAAGCTGTTGTGGTTTTGCTGTTATTTAACTTTTAAATAAAAATCTGGTCAGTTGGTGCTCCAGATCCAGGCAGATTTGGTCAATCTGTGTCGGAACCAGCGCATCTTGGTAAATCTACCAAACATTAATACTGCTGCAACCGCTGCAGTTTTCCTCCTCTTGGGGCTCTGCTTAGCTACAACTGGACCATACTTCAGTTAGATCATGAAGTCTTTGTGTGCATACTCAGTGGTATTGACATTTGTCCCAACCCAAAAGATGATTTATAATTAATAAAGAAGAACCACACAAGACTAAAGGAAAGAAACAGTACCTGAAAACTGTGAGTATTCAGCACTCTGGAGAACAGGACCAGTTTGTAAGAACAGCATACCAAAAATTGCTTGGTATTTGCAAATTCCACACTCAAGAGGCAGCTTTAACAAAAATATTACCATGATTTCTACTCAAATCACTAAAAATAGAAGTGCCCAAACTTCCTCTAAAGTAACCCTCTGATTACTTTAAATGGAGGTTTTTAATCACATCTGACTTGTATCAATACAGTCTCAAAATAATACTGTAAGAAGTCAATTAATGACAGAAACCTACTCCTCTTCCTGCCCTCCTCCCATAATATGCCTTTGGTAGGCACAGCAATGATGTGTGTGTTGTACACTCTGTGAGTAAATAACAGTAAGAAAAAAACCAATATTGTGTAGTTTTAAGTAATTTCTATTTGTGGATTTTCCTGCCTCATATTCACAGGGACAGGTTTGTTTCAAGACATTTCAGAAAAATGAAATCCTCCCCTACATCAGGCTTCTGTTCTCACACTGGGAATTTAAAGCCATTTTTTTTGAGTGTATGTAGATTTTTTTTTAAAGAGAAAAGCAGAAAGAAACAAGAAAGCAGTTTCTAATTGCAGCCAATGTCAACTATCCTACAATAACTACTACGTATGGCTTGTAGTAGTCATTACTTTAATGGATCTAAAAGCTTAAGGGCTGCTATTTTTAATGACAACCTAGGTATTTTCAAGACTCCCTGATACAGAGTAGGCTAAAGCACGAAACCAGCATTTACAATACGGCCCAACACCCTAAACAGTTGTTTTCTCAGGATCCATCCCCCTTCTGATCTCCCGACCATGGGCAAAAAGTACTCCCTTTCTGCAGCCCCTGCCTCTGCTGGCAGGGACACGTATGGCTGCTTGCAGCCCAGCAGCCAAAGAGCCATCCTGCTCCCTCATGGACTTGCTGGCACAGCACAGCCTAGGGAGTGCTCAGGACAGAATCCAAAAGCAGAGGATGTCATCCTGGCTGCCTTAGCCATGATACCTCCCCCAAAGCCCAGGCCTGCCAGGAAAACCTAACCCCTCCATCCCACTCGCTGCCATGCCCTTAGAGTTCAGCAGTACAATTCCCTTAGAGAACTTAATTCCTTTAAATCAGCCTGGGGTTTCACTTAGTCCCCATTTCCCCAGGGGAAAAAAACAAAAGGGGTTGGGGGTGGTGAATGTGGGAGAATCATCTTTCAATCATTTTACTATGTTTCGTGTTTGTCAAAGTGACTTTCAGTAATGCCTGCTTTTACACCAACAGTAACTCTGGCCTCAGGATTATCCTAAAACCACTGCTCCTTTTCTCACCTCAAATATGAAGAAAAATCTAGGACAAAATATTCCTGTGATCTGCATAAACATGTCAGAAATGTCGGTTCTTCATGAAAAGCCACAAAAATGTCCATCAGATATACAAAGAAGTAGTTTCAGAAGAGCAGCACTTGTTAGAAAATGCACATGGAGACAGCACAGTCTGTTTACTTGCAGTTTTTCCTGTAGATTCACTATCCTGACTAAANGGAGCAGGTGGGGGGGCAGGTGGGGGGAGCAGAGACCATATTGCTGAGTTGAGTGATACTGAGGATTCTGACATACATTTTGCTTATAGTTCTGCTAGATGATGTCTGTGCATGGATGTGTTATTTCAGCTATAATACATGGATGCAGTAAAAGCCAGATGATATCCCAGGCCTTCCATGACAGTTCCACCAGTGTTTGGGGCTGCAAATTTTGGTATTCAGAACAAGCCATTTGAACATGCAGTCTTCCTTCTCTGTTATCTTCCCCAAGAAATTTTGCTGGTGCGATACTGCTGAGAGCTTATGTTAAGATGGGCACTTCTCACTCAGCATTTGACAAGAAAAAGCTAAACCTTTCAGATTAATGTGTTGTAGCAAATGCTTTTGTAAGTTTTGGAATTAGCAAATGCAAAATTTCTTGTACAAAGTTTGAAGAAACATTCTGCAACTTTTATAAAACATGCAAGTTTGGACCATTGCTTCTGTCTCAAGAATATCCAACAGTGAAATCATAAGTTCTCAAAGAGTTCTTGTTCCAGAAGATTAATATTTAAGAAAAATTTATTATATCCAAAGACAAAAAATACTTACTTTAAACCTTACAGTATACTTGATACCTTAGTATTTCCATCATAAACACATTTAACTCAAGTAGCAATCAGCCTGGGAGACAAACCAAACAGGTTCTTTTGGACTAGATCATCAATTTGACTACTACCTTCAGTCTGTATCAAAAGGGCTCATGTCTATTTGTAATCAGCAGCAGCTGAACATCAGAAATCTTACAGACAAAAAAATAGTATTTGTCACTTTTTCCAGGTGCAAAATTCCAATACCACCCAAAGATAAGCTAGCAGTTTTCTGTGCAGGAAAGTGAGGGAAAAAAAACCCCATGTTGTTTGCTGTAGGTCTTGAGCTAAGGATGGGATGGACTTGAATCCTCACACAGGAAACACATTTCGCCTTTTGTAAGCAGGTACATTGCTGCACAAAGCCATCAGTCTTTAGCAATTTCAGCATCACTTAAACTGGACTTGAAAGTGGGAGACTAAAGGATGCAATTTTTCAGTGTGCTAACACAGATCTATGATCTAACACTAATCTTCTAGTAAGTACCTGATATTTGTACTTTAGAACCAATAAAACCTTGTGCCTTTATTAAAAAGATAAAACAAAAGTATAAAACAGTATTTCTAAACCATCAAGAGTCCCATGGAAAAAGCAGTACTCTGCTGGTTCTGTTTTCTAGCAACACACAACTGTAATTTAATTTTTCTCAGGGGTACTTTACCATTTTGTTGCTGCCTTACACAGAACACAGCAAACAGTAACAGAAAATGTAAGAACTGTTAATTCCTTTTTCGACTGCCTTTTCCTTATATGCTGACTGACAATTGTTGGAAAGTAATAATCCATGTTTTTTTCAACTAAAACACAAGTTTTCTTTTTTGAGTTCTGTCCTTGGTAGGGTTAAATAAATCAAGTTAAAATGATGAGGAAGCTCAATCCTATAGCAAAAAAGCAACACCCAAGTTAAAGGCTTTTATGTTGTTGGCATTGCCTTGCTCCAAAGCACAGCTAGTAGAAGGAACCCTCAGTCCCAAAAGACTTGGAGAGCTGTGATCATGGGGTAGACTGGTTAATAGGGAGAGAGGAGAAGACATCATCCAGTCCCTTCCCCATCACCTGGCATCTGAACTATGTATATTCCCACTTCAGACTTGCTGACCATGCTCTAGCCTGATGGGTTTTTTTCTTCCTTTTCCTTTTTTCTTTCCTTCTGTACTCTGGAGACCTGCTATGGAAGTGACTTCTGCAGTGCCTAAGGTATGAAGTTTGCCCGTGAGGAGGTAAGAGTCTCTGCAATATACCTCCACCACTGCAGCATAAAAGAAATGCATAGTTCCCACTCTGGACCTTGTGCATCCAAGCAGGGCACTTCTGGATCTGGCCCTTTGGTAGCAGTATATAGTTCAGTGTTGCATAAATGCACATTAAGAATCTTAAGGCATCTGTCTTAACTTCCCTGCTCTGCAATAGTGCTTACAAGAATCCATTGTACTGTGCAGAAACTTGAATTTCTTGTCTCTTCCTAAAATGTTCATGTTCCATTTTTTCCTGCTCAACTTCTTCCAAACAAAATTAAGTAATATTCAAGCTCAAAATGTGTTGCAGAAACCTAGTGAAACAAAAAAAGGTAATTAATGGAATTACTCAATTTGCTTTGAAGAAAGACATCATAGTGCATTACACAAATGCACCCGGGTAATATGATTTACAGACTTCTGATTAAGGTAAGTAGTTAAGGCAACTTCGACTCAGAAATAGCCTTCTGGGAGGTGTGGGTTTTTGCTTCACACTTCTTATGTTTTAGAAGCTTATCAGTGCTAAGAACATCAATCCATCACCACTGATCTGCATCTGAAGTATCCTGGATCCCTGACTGGCAATTCAATTTTTTAATTAAATTGATAGATGTGAGGACACAAATGGTATTTGCCTAGGTGAGCCTGGGGGACTGGCCTTTTTCTGCAAATCAAGCTCTGTACACTAGAATAAGCCATGACTTTGCTTCTGCTGTGTGTTACGGGCCCAAAATTCAAAAATACAACTATGGGCTTGTTACAGGGTTTTATGGAAGTGCATTGAACAGATCCTGGATCTCACAGCTACTTTTGCTGTAGTACAGTACTAAGCAACAGTACAGTTGCTTAGAAATGCAGGATTGGAATTAACCATCTTGGCCTAAACCATGATCAAATCCAACTGAACTCAGAATCATTCAAACATTGTGTTACTGAGTTAATTTAAGGTAACACATACTCAAATGCTCTTGCATTGGGTGCAGTTATGCACTTTTATTTATACAACTTTTAAAACTAGTGTAGTTTGAGCAAGTGTAACACAAAGTACAAATTCTTCCCTTATTAAATCTGGCCTCATTTTAGCAAGAGAGGGAGGATAGAAAAGAAATTAATCTCAAACTATTACCAATTAATTGTCTAGCTTAAAACAGTCGCCTATGCTCCCTCTCTAGGTCAGTGGAAAGAAAGATTAAGACCTTTCTATAATACCCTATCAAAGGCTGCTGGGATGAGCTGCTCTCAGAAACTTCTATTCCGCTCCATGAAGAACAGAAAAGCCTTCATAACCTATTTAGATCAGATTAGGTTTTATATAGCTAGAGGCTGAAAGGAACCCCTTGCTTAGGATATTCTTTTGCACATTTATATAGCATTAAGCAAAGTTGGAAAGGGGAAACTTACCATTGGTGAGTTCTCATGGTTGAGTAGGTTTTTCAGAAGTCGTAACTAACTAATCTAATCTTGGTTTTGTCTGAGTTTACACTGAGCCGTCTGACCAACATGAGCCCAAGCATCACACCATCAGCCACAAAGACCTTTTAAAAAGATTTCTTTTCCTTGAAAACAAACCAACCCCATCCCAAAACTATAACTTTAGGTCAGAAGGCTCCTTAAAAAAAAAAAAAGAAAGGAAATAAAAGTAATCCTAAAATTACTGAACTTACCAAATTCAAATGTAGTGTTGTATTTCTGATAAAAATGTGAATTACTTGCAAAAACATCCCTCCCACCAAAAACCAACCAACCAACCAACCAAACAAAAAGAGGCAGGGAGTAATGATTCAGCTATAGCTTCTACTGCTGTTAGTTGACCAAATAAGATTTGTTTCTCTTCCAGACAGAAAAACTTAATGGTAACTTATAAGCTCACTAGAGTAGAAAGTCAACAAAAAAGAAGTCTAATTTAATCACTGGAAATACACCAAGGGAACTTTCATGTATGCATCAGAATGCACTGTATTTCCTAGATACAAAGTGCACACAGGGCACTTTAATGCAAAAAACATTCCAGAAGATCGCTGTCAATTCCAAATGTGACAGAGCAGTCTGTATGCAGAGACCTGCATTCACTTACTGACCTTCCTTCCTCGTGCACATCAGCTTCCTAAAGAGCAGAACATGGCCCACCAATACATGATTAAGAAAAAGACATTTAAGGAGCTCTTCCTCAAGACAGCATTTCATCTCAGAATTGCATTTAGCATCAGATTCTTTTCCCTGGTAACAATTCCCAGATAGGAAATCCAACACTACCCACTTTAATCTAAATTACAGGATTAATCTGACTCATTCCAGGCCTAGCCAACCCATGTTTCCTGCATTACAGCATTACTCCCATCCTTGTCTTCTCAACAGCCATTCTGAATTTTGTTTAGACTTTGCTATTACTCATCCAACATCAGAGGACTCCTCTGCATTCTGTGACTAGTTGATTTTTGACTTTGAGATGTCAATTTTATTCACAGATGTACAGAAACAGCAATCAATTATGTTAGTCTTACCTGTTTCTCATTGAGATGGTTGGTTAGTAATTAGCTGAGATCAGCTTTCCAATGAAACTATAATATGCTTTTTTGCACCTAGAATGTGAGAGAATCTCAATTATGTGTTTTTGAAGATTTGCATAACAAATAGCAAAGATTTCAAACCAGAAAGCACATTGACCGTGTTGTGCCGACTTTTACAAAAACATTTTCCTCCCCCTTACCAAACATAAAAGATCCCATGTCTCAGAACTGAAGTGCAAAAGTGGAATTATCTATCCCTCTACCATCCACTACCTTAGCACAATAATAAATTTTGGAGCAGAACATGGGATGCAACTTAGCCTTAAGTTCTAAACATCCTGACTTGATTCCATGAAACACATTTTTGTCTATATCACTCCAGCCAATTCCTAAGGACTTTCTAGGTGCCAAAAAAAAAAAAAAAAAAAAAAAAAACAAAAACCCCAAAAAAAATAAAATCCCAAAAAAATGGAAAACTGAACCACAAACAAAAACCATTACCTGATTTCACATTTTCCTCTTCAGGGCCAGTTTCCACCCACTGACAATCACCTGATAGCAACCGATTTTGTGATTCACTGAGTGGTCGAGTAGGAAAGGACTGATTGGCTACAGAGCTGAAAAGTAAGCAAAGTCAACAGGAATTCTGTAATACCAGTTGCTTCTTTAGACATTTCTAGAATAGTGAAGTTACTTAAAAGCAAAGCTAATAACAAAAAACCCTGCAGTGCCAACTGGAAATGGCCACCTGCCCCCAACCCTAATTCCTCTACAGGCTTGTTCCAGTCATCAGTCTAAAATAAACCCCTACCTGACACAGGCCACTCACTTCTAATGGAAAAAACCCATGGATTGATATGACAAGAAATGGCACCCTGACAATAACACTATCCACACAGCTAAAAAGAAAACCTATGCAGTTCCATCTGGAAGAGCAATCAAATGCCATCTTATCCCATGCAAATGCCAGGGCCTTCTTCTGAACAATCTTCTGAATGTAAAAGGATACTTCGCTGTTTGCACAAGGGTCCTGTTCTTGTGTAAATTCCACAGGTTATGTTGCACTGGAAGCAACTTCTCTGTATTGCCTTTGAATCCTCTAATGTCTGGTAACTCAGGTGACTGCTGTTGGCAACAACCTTCAGCTTACAAATTCATTAAACTATGCAGAAGGCTTCTAAAGTGGCAAATGTAAACACCCCCAGAAACTGCACACAGAGACGTCACTTTGAAAATACATTGAAGATACAAAACATGCACATTTGGGAGGGATAAAAAGTAATGAGCTAAAAACCCCAGCATGAGAGGCCTACTTCTCTTGCAAACTGTCTTAGCATTACTTGTTTAAGCATGCTCAAGGAGACGAAATACAAATAATACCTCGTCTTTCACAAAAAAAACCCCAAATCAAGCAAATAAACAAAACATTATTTTTTTCCATGGACATTCAGTCTTCCCTAGGACTTTTTTGATTGTCGTTAAGAGCCAGTAAGCTCCCTTACTTTCTATATTACTGCTTCCTTAGAGCCTTATCCTCTGTTACAACAAAACCAAGATGCAGTCAAGTTTTCAGTCTTAATCCATTCTATCCTTCACTGAAGACTTACAAACTTACTCTGAAGATGACAAGCATAAAGAATTCAAAACCTAACTTTGAAACATTTTTTTTCTCTAGATAAGTACAAAACAGTACAAAATCAGTATTTTAGTGCTATAGTTACCTTTTGGCAGGTTCATTTTGGCTTGAGACTGCAAGTTGCTCTGGATCCATAATCACCAAACGAGTTGGGAAATTACATCCATCACCCAAACTAAATGAGAAACAAAGACTCAAATCACTGTTGGTAGCTGACTTAAGTGAACTGAACAAGGACCCATGGAAGAGGCAAAGGCTACAGGGTTGAATCAATTAGCTGAGCACAGTGCTGAACTCCAGAATTTAGCAAGGCAGTTCTACCACTAAATCAGATGATCAGTTAATTAAATCTTGGAGCTCAATTGATTCCCACTCTATCACTGAGTAGGGACTGCTGTGCACAAGCACAAGTCTGTGGATTTCAGAAACACAGATGTATTTCAGTAGACTGTAGTCCTGATCTTCCCCCAAACCAGCATGCACACATGGTAAGACTCTCTGGTATTTACAACCTCAGAAGCTGTATAATAAATAACATTCTGGTGGCCATGCTTTCCCCTTCACCCATAATTTTGAAATTAGCTATGCCTTCTTTTAAAGTTTATCAGGATAAAATGTGGTAGCAAAACAGATCGAGCCATCTACAATGGAGCGTCCATCTTTAATCACATGGTAGTTGAGCAAACAGCTGAGTCAACTTAAGCTGCTGGTATTACCTCTGCTGTTTGATACCAGACCTCAGCTTCACAAACAGGTTCATCAACATTTTTATCTGATACACAGCCTCCCAAGAGCAGTGTTGAAACACAGTTCCTACTTCATTCTGCTGAAATCTGGTAGTGATGGGATTGGGCAGCACGTCAGTCTTGCTTCATAAGGCTTGTCTGCAACTCCCTAATGCTGGCTCAGCTGACATTTTAATTCCAGCATTTTTCACCATATCCGATTTTTTCCCCCTCTGTTTCTTATTTACATGCACTTTCTTAGGTGTCTTTTGATTCCTGAAGTGTCATCTACAGCAAAAGGAAAGCTGTCAAGTTTTTCCAGGGGCAAGAGAGGCTGTTTTTAAGCTGATGTCATTGTGATGCAGCTGTTTGATCCCCTCTGAGCTGCTGATTTCTGCACTATAATCACTGAGACTACCACCAAAAGGTGTACAATTTTTGCAATGCGCTTCTCAAAGCTTTTCAAACTTCTGCATTTAAAAGGCTCTTGTCAACAAGCTCCCTGTCTTTCAAAGAAAACCCTGTGTGGAGTTTGATCGTTTTCTCTTAAACATTTTCCCTGCACTGATATTTATTGTACTGGATATACAAGTTGGCTTTTCAGGTGTGCTTTATTTTTTGGTAGAAAGGGAAGCAAGGTGGAAGTCATGGAATCAATTAATTCCCTAATTCATTACTGTTCAGACTGAATACCTGGTAAAGATAGGAAGCAACCAATACTTCTTTTCATCTCCGAAAACCTCCCTTAGATTTTTGCTGCATCCAAGAGAAAAGCCATTTTTATCAGGACCATTTCGAAATGTGGGTGCACGGAATGTTTCTGTAAAATAAAAACATGCAATTCCTTAAACCAGTAAGGAGTCAGGGAACATGAAGAAACAAACCTCAACTTCTCTGCTATGGAGGCAGTTTTGGGCAAGGTGAGGTGATCTTGATGTATATATTATGGTGGAAAAAAAATTTAAATATCTCAAGTAATCAGAGAAAAAAAAATCACAGGGTTAGTGAAAAATAAGAAAATCAGGTAAGGAAAACAATCACCTTGTCAACTTTCTCTCTTTACATTTAACAAAGTCTGAGATAAAGCTAAGTACCATCAGCAGGCCAAAGATAACCACACACATCCCTTATTCCTTGGTGCCTTGCTCTCTCTTCAGCCTTCTTTGAGCAGACGACTTTCCCTTTTAGGAGCAATTTACCATAAGCACTGCTGGACCTAAGCCCATACAGAAAAAATTATTCCACATCTGCCAAGTTAGGAAGCTGAATTAAGAGCATCCCATGCTATCAGAGGAAGATGAAATCTATTACATTAGAAACAGACACATCATGAACTATAGCAAACCACCATCATTTTTCTACTGAGTCAAGTTACATCCTTGGCCAAGAACTGAACATTGCTCTCCCTCCATACCAATAGCTTGTCTTTTAAGATCATGATCCAGAAAGCAGATAAAGAACTGTGTTGCCAATTATGACCACTGACTTTTGGGTAAGGAATATGTTGAAGTTTTCTTCAAAGCTAAAAAGAAACTGTGAATGTTCCTTACCTGTAGATATGTCAAAAGAAAAATAATTCAAATAACTCTCCTATCAACCAATCAAAAATTCTAGCAAAAAAATTCTAGCCAAAAATTATTTTACTTTCAATCAGCCCACTTATTTTTGAGGTTAGAAATTTAAATTCCAATGAAAGATATAAGATTTTGACTTACTCAGCTGTAAAAATACTCATCAGTCTCTATCTCCCCACACACTGCAAAAACCACTCTCAAGTGTTTCCTAGCAAGAACTTCAAATACTTTAATTAAATGCACATAGCTTGTTTATGCTGATCAATGCCATTTACAATTTTTAGGCATAAAATTATAGGAATCGCTTATTATCTAGGAAATGTGCATCAGTGTTTTCATTTTTATCACACTTTTACAAGCTACTTCCTAATAATAAGGTCAGTTTTCTTTCACAGGATTTAAGAATACTCGTTTGTATCTAGTTCAAAATGTAGTACATGTTCATGTACAGCAGAGCCTCCAACTTGGTAGGGGATACCCAGCTACTCAAAGTATTAGAACAACAGAGTGGCAAGTAGCAATTGGGTTACATCACACTTTAAAATCACAACAAAAATGCATGGTGCTGCAGAAGTCTCAAAAATACAAACAAAATAAATGAACAGTCATCATGAATCTGAATGCTTGGCTCCAGCAGAGGACCCCCCACAGGCTTCATCTTCCCATTTGTTTCACCTTTAATTACTTCCACCAAATATGCTTTTTATTGCACAGTATTGAAAAAATCAATTTATATGTGATGACATATCATATAGGCCTCACATTCTCACTGAATTGTCATTTTTCTGGACCAGGAAAAGTTTCATATCCCAATGAACTGACCTATAGTTGATCTGTTTTTGCCAACTAGCCAGCAGTGGTAGCTGAAGAGTGACAGTATGCTGATGAAGAACATGGCTGCCACAAAGAAAAGGAATAGTACGTGGAACTTTGCATGGGTATCTGGCAATTCATTCTGGGGAGAAAGAGAGAAAGAGATTAATATGTTAACACTTCCCAGCAACTAAGGCACTATTGTTGCTGAACATTTCCTGCCACACCCAGACTGCTATAGGTCATTCCCCTCAGTTTTTGCCAAGAAAGAAAAGCAGCAGCTATTCCTTTCACGTCATGTTAAATTGGAAAACAACAGCATTTAAATCTCATGGGTACCCCTTCCCCCATGTTTAGAACTGTGAGTGCACTTGTTCATCCGTGGTTTTCAAATGCACAGTGGGGGGCAAGGCAAAACATTTTCTATACCAGAAAATGTTAACTGTGCAGCCACAGCCAAAGAGACATGGAGAAAATATGTCCAAAGTCACTTCCTCTGAAGGGGAAAAAAAGTGCAATTCCTGCCACAAGGTAGTAATACTGAACCTAATTCTCAACTGGTATAATGAACATAGAAGGGAAATAGCTGTCATGAACAAGTCCTAAACAAGACAGAGGATAGATCTTCAATTTTTGATCACCTCTAACGTTTAAGCAACAAGCAGCATGTACCTAGCAAAACAAATTTGCCATGTCTGACCAGGTAGAAGTGAATCACGAGAAATCTATGTGGAAAACAACAATTTCAGTATAACCACCATAAAGAAACCAATTCCCACCCATATCAGATTGTCAATTCCACCCCAAACTATTTTCAGACTTTCAAAAGGCCAATGGGATTTGTAATAATACTATTCCAGCTCTATATCCTCAAAATCACAGCACTTTCAAGCAGCTGACCTTTAACAACATTATGAAAGCAGAGAGGCTATTTTTACTCAGCTATTTACTTAGCATTACTGCCATTACTTTTTCCATTAGCGCATTCAGTACACCCATTTATCTACGGCTGACTTTCTTTTTTAAGCTAAAACACATTTCAATTAAGATCAAGTGCACATAGGTATATCCATTTCCCTGTACATGACTTACATTTATAGGCAACAGATTACTAGTCTCCTTCCTTCTGTGATTATGTAAATACCTGCCATGAATGACTGGACTAGAAAAATTGTAGTAGGAACCACATTTAAATAATGACAGCAATATTGGATTTTACCTTAGGACAATTCTCTGCAGCTTTCCTGCGGCAAAGCTTTGCGCAAAGAAAGACAATTTATTAAACACTAGTATTATGTCAATACAGGGTGTTTGAAAACAGCACAGGCTTTGCTAAGAACAAAATGGCTGGTGTGCAAATGTGCTCTTGGATGTGCCAATTTCCAAAGCACATCAGCAACTTTAGCCTCTGTTCTCCAAGAAAATGAAGAAGTATGCAAAAGCCCACTACTAACTTCCAAGGCATGAAATCTTCTACTGAAGCATAGATGTATTGGAATTCAGATCGTGACTGGATCACTTTCAAGTGGGTGCTCAGCTTGGTCAGCATGACTACACCAATTTCCTTCTTTGCTAGTTGCTTCCATCACAAATAAGATTTATGTGAATATTCTGTATGATGAAACCATTCACAAAGGTCTGAAAAGCTCAGAATACTCCTGAGGTATAAAGTCATGGTTTATTAATTAAAAATCTTTCTGACTTCAGAACATATCCATTACCATTAGATGTAGTTTCAGCCAAAACCATAAAAAATAAATTGCCATTCTTTGCACAATTTTCTTCATTTAAAAGAGATCTGATAATAGATCAGTACAGTTTTTCTTCTTTCTAATTTTCTTCAATACAGAGCAGTTTGTAGGATGTATCTTTAGTATAACACCTGAAATTGAACCAGTGCTTGAGAAAACAAAGGAAGAAACAGGAAAGCTGGGTTCAAATTAGCTTTTAAATTCCAAACTTTATACCTAAAGAGTGGTATCTTGGCTAAGATGGTAGCACTTAACTGATCTGTTGTAGGCAAGATGTATGGCTTTTAAATTCCATTAATATGTGCAAAAAGCTTAGGGAGAGCCCAAGCATCTACATTAGAGTCAGGCAGATATACACAGCATTTTCAAAAGTGCTAGCTGCCATCAGATAATTCTACAATAAGCAAGTGACAAGCAGAGTCCAGCTCTCTAAACTGCCATTTAAGTTCAGCTTCCTTTTTACTGTCCATTTTATTACTTATTTACTGACAATTCGTGCAACAGTCCCTCTTCCACCTGCAGTAGGGATATGTTGTGTTTTGCAATCCACTGAAATCCAGCCTAGCAAAATACTCCAGCTGCTGATTATTCCTAATCTTCATGTTGAAGCAATAGTAACTTTCTACCTCAGAGCACACTGCAGTGTTCTCCACCTGCCCAACTGATTTTTGTAACTTGAATTCCTATGACATGTTTGAAATTACATATTTAAACAAAATAATTCTCTACAAGGAATTCTCAGGAGCTTATTCTGATGCTAAAAGAGCAGCAGCAGCTTAGTCTTTGTCTGTTCTGTGGGTCAGAAAATTTAAGTTTATTTCACTTGCATCTTCCTAAACCAGAAGCTCTAAAACCTGGAGGATTTTTTGAATTATGCATGATTGCTCTGCATGATCCCCAGGGAGCATTTACCTCTTCTGACTACCCAGTTTCAGCCACTGGTTGTAACTTCCTGAATGACAGTTGCTGAACTGAAGCATCTTTCAAAAATTCTTTACTGGAGAGAAGCACGCAGTCTTTGAGTGTGTATAACAAGCTTATTCACAGTGGTGTTCCAGCAGCAGTCCACATGCCCCCCGCATGTGAAAAGAGAGTGAAACTTCAGACACTGGTTATTTAAGATCATTATGCTCAGCAGAGCACAGAAGCAGAGACTTGCAGGTGAGAGAGCTGCAGAGTTTACAAAAGGAAGCAATTTACACAACACAATCTGGACTACTTAGCACACAACAGGCTGAAGCCAGTCACTACCAAGAGTTCCTTACAAACTCTTTCACAGATGGAGTAATTTGATTGGTATCAGGTCATAAAACCCCTCAAACAAAAAAGTGCTGTCTGAGCTTGATTTGCTCCTCATTTTTAATTTTTAGGCCAGATAGGTCTAGCCTAATCTTTGAAAAAAACTCAGATCTGGTCTACATCCTTAGTATAGGCAAGAGGAATGAGTTCTAATTAATGATGTGGAACCACTCCTTTTTTTTTACCCCCCTATTATTAATACAACCAAAGTTTTGCAGAAACACGTGCTATCCACCTAGGACATGTATCACATCCTTTATTTAGCTATACTCAGGATTGAAAATTGATCTCGAGGACAGTGAAAGACTGAAAATTACTGGAAAACATGGTTTCAAGGAGGTGGCAGTGCAGCAAGAATAAGAGTAGACACAAATATAAGCTGGGAAGCATCACCATGCACTGTGTAAACAAGGCATCAAGTACTGGGCGTCCAGCCAGTGCTGGTGTTTGTGTCAAAGACATTTGGTTAAACTGGCATTTTATCTTTAACAACCTCTGAGGTAGAAATAAAAATGTCATTAATATAGGAAAAGCAGTTATGGGTATAAATAAAGAAATCAGTCACATTCCCTTTATCTACAAAACAGATTTTAACATCAGCATCAGGGTGCAAGCCTGTGGTAAACATTTCCAGTCAGTGTAGTTGTTCCACTATTGTATGCACAGAATCAAGACCTTTCTTCAGCACTTCTGCATAGAGCATGAAATGTGCTATAAAAGTCCTGCATGTGCAAGTGAGAAATACAAAGGCTTTCTTCAAAAGAATAATTTGGTAGGTGTGCATGTCTCACAATGTTTCCAAGTGTCTGCATAAGAGCATCACGTCTCTATGCAAGTATTACCAACAGTGCAAAACAATGGATTGCTGCATCTGTGTAGTTAGCACATACATCTCCACAACTTCATTACAAGTTCTTCCCCCAGGCTACATTCCCCAAGAAGCAGTCCACACTTCTTTCAAACACTGGATATATCCAGCAGTTTGTTGCACAGTCTCTGAAAAACATCTGTGAGGAAGCAAAAAATAAGCACTACTTTCTGAAAGTATACTGTAACATTTCCTATAGTCAAGCTTTGGGGGGAAAAAACAACCTTGATTTGCCCAGTTTTAGAGCATGGTGCTAATAACATCAAGCTTGTGGGTTTTTAATCCCCATACGGGCCAGGCCGTTTACTGAAGAGTTGGACCCGATGATCCTTGAGGGTCCCTTCCAACTCAAAATATTCAGTGGTTCTGTGCATCTAGACAGCCTCAAGAGAAAATGTCCAAACAGCAATCTGTCTGATGCTGTAGCAGACAAAGCTGAGGATTAGCAATATACTGAAGCAGTCTACAGACAGCATGTGTCAGCATCATTCTGCTTTGGTCTGCATACAGATGTAGAGGGAACCTTCCAAGATAGCACTTGCCTAAAAGCTTATATACAAGAGACATACAAAAATTTGCAAGCCTACATGATTATGGAACTGCC
>VXBC01006765.1:609530-642173 GCA_013399945.1 Ploceus nigricollis | reverse complement strand
TGTGTAGTTAGCACATACATCTCCACAACTTCATTACAAGTTCTTCCCCCAGGCTACATTCCCCAAGAAGCAGTCCACACTTCTTTCAAACACTGGATATATCCAGCAGTTTGTTGCACAGTCTCTGAAAAACATCTGTGAGGAAGCAAAAAATAAGCACTACTTTCTGAAAGTATACTGTAACATTTCCTATAGTCAAGCTTTGGGGGGAAAAAACAACCTTGATTTGCCCAGTTTTAGAGCATGGTGCTAATAACATCAAGCTTGTGGGTTTTTAATCCCCATACGGGCCAGGCCGTTTACTGAAGAGTTGGACCCGATGATCCTTGAGGGTCCCTTCCAACTCAAAATATTCAGTGGTTCTGTGCATCTAGACAGCCTCAAGAGAAAATGTCCAAACAGCAATCTGTCTGATGCTGTAGCAGACAAAGCTGAGGATTAGCAATATACTGAAGCAGTCTACAGACAGCATGTGTCAGCATCATTCTGCTTTGGTCTGCATACAGATGTAGAGGGAACCTTCCAAGATAGCACTTGCCTAAAAGCTTATATACAAGAGACATACAAAAATTTGCAAGCCTACATGATTATGGAACTGCCATCTCTTTCTGGAAATGTACTTTAATAAGTCAGTTATAAGCTCAGAAGAGTTTTAGCTTTGTGAAGTGGGTGACTTAATATGAGTAAAGTGAGTCAGAGACCTATTCTACTGATAAGATCAGGGCATCACCAGATTCTGTCTTGGAAGTATCTGGAATTGAAAGCAAGTACACAACTACATTGTCTATTGTTACATTTCAGAAGTAACCCATTCTTGCAGGAAGCATTTTTAACAACTGAATCAATAATAAAAAAATAATCCTCTTAAGTTTACTTCCTCTGCTCGAGAGTCCACTCAACATTGTGTCCGATGAGCTTTGGAAGAGTCCTGCTGCAAATGCTGGTATTAAATGTTCATTCATTGTAGACAGTTGTCCTGTGGCCTTTTTTGTTGCACTAACAATTATAAAGTAATGTAACAAAGCAAATTCTTTTTTTTGCTCAAGCACTGACTGGTAAATATGTAGGAGCGCATCTACAGTTTCCTTAGAAATTGCGTACAAAGCACTGGAAAGCAGCCAGACAGATGTTTGGAAATGGCACATTCACGAATTGAAAATTTAACTATTTACAGTCAAGCAAGACTGAACAGCAGAATCAGACCATTTAATTTGAAATATCTTTTAAGACCCAGCTATGACTGATAAACACGTTTATGGCTTTCATCTCACAGTACTGACAGCTCAATTCCCACATGGGTCCTTGCTCTCCAGTGACAGGCTGCTATACAGAATTCAGAGGTTAAGAGAAACAGAGTACTTTGGCAGATCAGACCCACAAGTTTAGATGAACACAAACTTTTTTGCACAGTTTATCTTACTAATGCAAACTGTCTCAAAGTACAGCTATTTTGAATACACGATCAAGCTTCTCTTACCCTGACATGGCAGCAATCTTTTGCTCCGAAAAAGCAAATATCAATATCTACTGCTGCAGATAATTACTA
This sequence comes from Ploceus nigricollis, assembly GCA_013399945.1. Lineage (NCBI taxonomy): Eukaryota > Metazoa > Chordata > Aves > Passeriformes > Ploceidae > Ploceus > Ploceus nigricollis. The sequence continues at coordinate 640,627 of VXBC01006765.1, read as the reverse complement.
CTTTTCCCAGTTACTCTGACAGCAGCCAGCATTTAAGAAATATGTGGTGTTATTTACCCAAAGATGTGACTGAGACCCTTCCACTTGTGGTAACTTTTTGCGTGCTCATTAATGGAAACAGATTAAGGGAATTCTGCCACTAACACTTCAGCCTAGAGATAGGAAAGCACACTACAAGTTTTTGTAGATGAAAGGGAACAACTACAGAAGGCACTGTGTTCAGCCTGGAATGTGATTGGAACAAAACTGATAGGAGCAATATAACACTGACATACAAGGATGGTTGCCTTCACATAAATGTTATTAAACATATTAAGATGCATGTATGTGTATTAACCATCTGACAACTGCTAACAGTTGCAAGGAAGATGTATAGCATCCGTACTGTACATATCTCAGCATTCTACTCATACCAGATCATAAACACCACTAATACGAAGTTCAAACATGCCTATGTAGGGATCCAAAACAGAGCTCAGACAGTTCCCAACAAATTAATCTGCCTTATCTGGCAGCAGATTATCCATAGACAAGTCTGGGAAGATACAAAATTATTTTTTCTATTTCACATTTGTCAGTATNTTACTTCATCAAAATTCATAAGGTTCTCCTGCTTCAGTCACTTTGATTGATGCCATTAATGATAGTGAACCACAGAACAGAGTAAATGGTGAGTGACAACATGCTGATGCAGCCTCCAATAACACATGCAAGATTAAACAAATGAACAACAACCAAAAAAAGCCTTAGAACTTACTGTCCAAAACTTTATGAAGTACTGCAAGACTGTAGCAGCAACAAACAAACAGTACAGTAAGGAATACATTAAAAACAGGAGGAAGAATTTGTAGTTAGAAAATCCCACACAATTATTCACCCTAGAAGGAGGGGAAAGAGAAAAAAGTTACTAAGATATACAAAAAATAAAACGAACAAAAACCCACAATACATTGCAGAGCAAAATGTGTATGATGTCAGTGGTATGTCCAAAACATTCTGGCAACAGTGTTTCAGAAGCATTTTAAGCCACTATTTTGAAGGAAATTTCTCAGGCTGAATGATCTGGGCCTCTCACATGAATTTTGCCCCCCATGATTCTGTAGGACAGGACATGAGCTGGCAAAGCGTTACAATACAGACAGTCTGTACAGGAAGCAATTCCCACTACAAACTATCTGCAGTCACCACAGAAAGTAACAGGAACCTCGCCACCAATTTCAGTGCATGCTGCTTTGGTTGCAAAACCACCTCTAAGTCAACTACTGGTAGTAGTGTTTTTCACAGTGATAGCAGATAATATTTTTACTGACTATAAGTGAATACAAACTGCAGAAGAGTCTGTCTGAGTGGGTCATACATATCGTCTAGAATCCAGAAATTACTCTCCCATTGCAGTGGGTATCTCCTCTCCTGCTAACACCAACAGAGTAAACAAAAGAAAGAAATGGATTTTCTCACAGCTCTCATTAACGCCAAGGTTAATACAAAGAGAAACTGCATTATTTGGACACTGGGGTTACAACTTTACACTGCATCACACATTTATTCCCACATATTAAAGAACTTCTGTGGAAATAAAGGTTTACTCCAGAAGTGCATTTTTGAAGCAGCATCTAATTCATCAATCTTATACTGATTTTTTTTTTTAATAAACTTACCATGGACAGTGGTGGTCCATTTTTAATACACATCTGAAAGAGAGAATTTCCAGCAAGTTAAGAAAAAAAATACATTTTCTTTCCAAGATATGTAACTTTAGCTTCTACAGTTTCATGTGTTGTTTTTTATTGATTGATTTTTTCAAGTATTTTGCCCTACTGTATCTTTTTCAAGTCCTTCTCAATTCATACCAATTCTCTTGATTAGAGCAGCTGTTCTTTCACCCAAAAGGACCAACTGAGATTCAGAAGAGTTATGAGGAGAGTTTCTTAAATTAGCATGGGGAGCATTACTGAGCAACACCGTGTACCAGTTCATTAAGTCACACTAGTTTTATGTGCGCGCAGAGAAAACAAATCCAAATAATCTGTCAGGATTGTGTGGATAAGGTGTGTTAGCCTGGCATTCACTTCAACTAAGTCTACCTTAGAGCTATTTTTTCTACCATTTTGTTTGCTGCTTGTCTTTTTTTTTAAAAGTTAATGGAGGAAAAGATCAGCACAAAGGGCAATTTGAATAGTTCACATGCCACTTTAATCCAGTTTTAAAACAAAGACAGATACTGGACATTTCAGACACAGAGACATTCATTGTATTTGCTAACAAATTTGATTTTAGCCGAAAGATGTGCATTAGGTTCTCCAGTTAATGAGATTTGCTCAAGCTCAGCCTATTGAAGCCTCATGCATAGCCTCAGCCTTCAGTGCCTGTGCAGACTCTTCTGATGATTCACAATGAAAATAGGGAATAGCAGTGATGTTTTTGAAATGTTAAAGGCATATGATTTTACTGTCAATTTTTGAGATAAACATTTTTAGCAGACCACATTTGTTTCAAAGCTACAGAAACAAGACACAATGAAACAGTTCAATAATAAGCTTTTGCTGGTGCTGGCATCTCAGACCTACCTTTCTTTACTTTCAATCTATATGATCTTTTACTTTTTAATTAAATAATTTTTTAATATAAGCTTTGTTTTACAAAGCTACAAGCAGTTTCCTAAAAAGTTCTGCCACTTTAGACAATAGGGCTGTACCATAATACTGTACCAACAGAAGGAACTGACCCACTGAAGACATGAACACACTAAAGTGATGATTGTAGGAAAGAGAAAATCTGTAATTCCAGATTCAGACACTTACACGTCACATGCAGAACAGTGGTGGCAGCGGTCAGGTTTGATCAGCTGGCATCGATCACAGTATCTGATTGCTGTATTTAAGTGCAAGGGTCAGGTCAGTAGAACTCATTTGATTTTATGAAAGCTTTCCTCCTTAACATGAACTGAATCTTAAAAGAGCTTCCTGCCCTCCCTTACCACACCTGTTCTCACAGACTGGCACACACCTAATCTCATATGATATGTAGTTTTGATTTTTTAAGAAATGTAATATTTGAAAGTATTCAAAAGTATCTATTACTACTCTACTGAGTCCATTTTCATTTACTCTTTGACTCCCAAGTCTTCCCATCTTTCATCCTCTGGCACTGATCCCCCTTTCACCTCTGCACAGGGTATTAAGGCATCTCATTGTGAAACTACATTCTTTCAGCAAGTCAACCTTCTGCAGAGGTTTTCTCTATCCACTTCACCAAACAATGATCTAGCAGACTGTCCAGTAAATCAGTTCTTCCTCATCTTTCCTGGATATTTTTAAACAGACCTTCAGGTTTTGCTCAATGGAAATAAGACACCAGCACAGGCAGTTTGAAAGCAGGAGGAAAGCCAACACCTACAGCTAAACAGAACTGATAAGAGCTGGCAACAGCTTCCCAGACCACTCCAGGAACTTAAGACTGGGACTTTCTTAAATGGAGGCTTGTATTCAAAAGAGCCAGGTGTCCTTATACTTTCTTTGGAAAAATCACAGTAAACTTCGGCAATGGTTATTCTGAGAAGTTTACATTTTTGGAAAGTCTACAGCATTGCTAGTTTCAAGAAAGAGGAAAAAGATACATACACATATAAAAGCTACAGATTTTTAAAGAATATACATATGCATAAGACAGCACTTTCACAGATCATTCATTTATAAATTGGAATAAAATGCCTACATATATTAAAAGCAAATCCAGAAACAATCCATAACTAGATTTGTACTGAATTGCAGATGGGAATGAAACAACACTTATTTGTTTTTAAATTGCAAAAGTATGTTAAGATCTTAGGTATGTTTCTCCTCATGCTGAACCAAAACAGCTCAAAAAGAAAAAAAAAAAAAGTTTAAGTGGGGATAAAAGTGATTATAAAATTGAGCAACACATTTGATTTTCCCTTTTTCAAGCTATCTTAGCTATATTTGCTTGCTGTGTTCATTTTTATTTGCCACAGCTGGAGAGAACTGCTGTCATCTCTCTTCTTGCTAGAAGATTTTTTTTTTTAAATTTCAAGTAGTGGCTTTATGTTGAGAACCCCAGAAAAAGAATTGCTCTTTCTCTCAGGGGGATTAAACACCAGGACAAACAAATCATAAAACATCATAGCATTTGCAATATGTGCTTAATATGTTGTTAATTCAATGGCAACATATGAATAAACAGCAACTTCAGGAGCATAGAATTATCTTTATATCTCACCTCTCGATGCTGTTGTCGTATAGATAGGCAAGTCTTTGGCAGCTCTTCTTAAAATCTCCTGCTGGGATTCTGGTCTCTCTTCTTTTTCATATTGTTCTTTATCAGCTTTTGACAAGCAGAACTAAGAGGGATGTAGAAAATGGATAGGAGGGGAAAGATTAATTATTACTTTGTTTTCCAAGGAAAAGACCCAAAAGCACCAGGTAAACAAAAAAAAGAATGCTACAGGAATTACAGGAGATCCTTAGAACTCCTAAGTTTCTGGATGTATTTAATTTCTGGATGTATTTTCAAGAAAATAATCTTTATCTCTGTTCCATTATCTATAATGGATACATTATTTTTCTCTTCAACACAAGGGAACACAGAGACTCAGAGTGAGTTTTAAGGTACAAACTTTCCTTTAATTCATGATAAATATAAATTAAGTGAACTGCAAACAAGAGGAAGGTGCAACAGTCCTTTGCTGCTACAAGGCACTGAAGTTCTCTATATGCCACTTCCTCTCTAACTTAGAGAGGGGTACAAACCAGATGGGGGAAAAAAATGGCAGGCAGGGGGTGTGGTGAGCTTCACAGCTCCAGCACAGAAGCTGGAAGAGTTTAACTGGATTTTTACCCCAGGAGTAGTCAACGCTAGTCTCAAAATTCTTAAGTTGTATTGAAAGCAACTTCAGCAAAACCTGTACAGTTTGAGAGTGTGCTATAATTCTGAGTAAAGCCTGACAAGCATTCCTGTTGAAACCTCACTGAAATGTAAGCCTTTACCAGAAAATCCTGGAGAGCTTTTACTCATTTGTGAAACACTTAGTTTGGTATCCGCTGAAACAGTATTTCCCAGTAAGCCCTACAAAACCCAGCGTGCAGGGGCTGAAATGACGATTTTCTTTGGTATTTTTCTATTCCAAAGCACTTCTAAACTCTGAGCTTCCTGCATGGACTACAAGAGCCCTCTTTATGAGCACACATAGACAAAGCTTTCATGGTAGAGAGTGGAAAATGCTATGTGTGCAGCTGGAACAAAAACTGGCTTAGTGTGGTTTAGTATGATTGCATTTTCCTACCAAAAACATGTGCATGATTAATTCAAATGATTTTCCTCTCATCCTGTACTTTTTCCTCTTTTGCATTACAGTCAGTTGGCAAGCAACAATGAAGACTCCACTTAGAGCAAGGAGAAAGCAGTAAGACATTGCTGCAATTTCTGCTGCTATTTCCTAACCCAGAATGCAAACAAGATGCCTCACAGCTCACAGAATCTAGTTAAGCTTCCTGTCACATGTAGTACCATCCCAGTTATTGCGCCTACACACCCTTCAAGGGTGAAACATGAAACACTCTTTTAAATAACCAGACACTAGAATTAATCTATGTGAAGGGTGAAATTAAAGTTTAACATTTCAGCCATCACCAAGAGTTTGACCTAATTATTTAAATTTAACCACTCAGACCGATATTTATTCAAGGATGAAAACTGGAGACGCTCATATCAAAAGTTTAAGACAGATGTGAAGCATCATTCCAGCAAACAGTAGTGCAATACATCTTAATCCCTACTACCCTTGTGAGTCTGCTAGGTGACTCAGGTCTCTGTGACCTGCAATCAAGCAGAGGTTGCAGGAAACATGAGTACTCCCTCCAGATGACATTTCAAGGCAAACTGTTAGTGCACAGAAAAGGAACCCAATAAAAGATTTCAAACTTTTAAAATTTGTCCCTGTAACACCACAGTATTACTCCAAAAATCCTGGATAGGATTTTGGTTTTCCAAAAAACTACATTTCTGTTCTAATTTCAGAACTTAATAGGGCTATGAGGCCACAGTCTCTCAGGACAATAGCAGGATATGTTCAAAGGCATCAGAAGTTGTCTGTTACCGCACAGCAAACAGAATTCTCAATGAGGTTCCAGCACCTCTTATTGAAAACAGAAAGAATCCCTTTGTTTCCTTCCTCTTTCTGGATCTTGTATAATGCTGATTGTTCTTTCTTAGGACAAATGAACAGGGATTACACTAAGACAACAGCAGCTGCAAAATCTTTTTTTTTTAGTTCAATAGTAAGATCACAGGATGCTATTTGTTTTGCAAGAATGGCCGATTTGAATGATTAAAAATATATACATTTACACTCTCACACAATGGAAAGATACTGAAGTCATGTTTGTTTTTAAGTATAAACAGCATAAATTACTCACTAGTACATGAACAGAAAGGATTTGCCCAGAAACAGAAAAAGTGGTGCTTGGTTTTAAATTGGGTTGGTTTTTTGCTTTTCAAAAATTTTTTGAGTGTGTTTTTTTGTTGTCCTGGTTGGAGAAGTTTTTTGTTCTTTTTCATTTAAAGCTAGCTGTAGAAGAAAATTTTATTAAATCTGATCTCTCTCCACAGTTAATATACAAAAATTCATTACATGCCATTTGCCCAAGCCATCCCTTTCACTTGCTGAATACAAAAAGCCTGCTACATCATCACTGTAACTACAGGAAAAGTACTGTCAGAATAAGTTTGCTATTAATGAAGAATTCAAGAAGACAGTAAGAGTTACTAGGCATTAGCATTAAGAGCAGCTCTAGTTCATATAGCCTTATAAAACGTAGAATAACACCACTTCGACCATGTTTTAACTAGTTAACCTGCTTAACCATTTTCCTGCAAAACCATCCCAGAAAAAGCAAAACCAAATTACCCTAAAGACAAGTCCCTTTGAATTTTCAGGTTTAGCAATTCATAGAATCATTTAGGTTGGAAAACATCGAAGGTCATCAAGCCCAGCCATAAACCCAGCACTGCCAAGTCCACCACTAAACCACATTCCCAAATGCCACATCTATAAATGTTTTAAAACCTCCAGGGATGGGGATACAACCACTTCTCTGGTCAGCCTGTTCCAGTGTTTGTGACAACAAGCCTTTCAGTGAAGAAATTTTTCCTGATATCCAATCTAGACCTCCCCTGGCGCAACTTGAGTCCATTTCCTCTTGTCCTATCGCTTGTTGCCTGGGAGAAGAGACAGACCCCCACATGGCTACACCTTCCTTTCAGACAGTTACAGAGAGCAGTAAGGTCTCCCCTGAGCTTCCTTTTCTCCAGGCTAAACACCCCTAGGTCTCCCACCTGCTCCCCACAGGACTTGTGCTCCAGACCAACAGCTTGTGCTCCAGCTTCAACAGCTGCATTTAGACTTTTTGCTTAGCTAAACAGCAGAACAGTGTTTAGCTTTTTACACTTTATATTCTACAGCTTTAACATACAGATCTCTAAGCCATAATTAAGCACTACAGAGCAGTGTTTGCTTTTTCTTCAAAACATGGCAATAACTCGTCTCAAGAATGTTTAAGGTTGACATTAGCACTGAATGTCAGTCTTGCTGAAAACAGAATAAAAATTAAACCCCCACAGAGCAACCAACACCTCAAACAGTTTAGGCAGTTTAAAAGCTTTGTAAAAACAAAGAAGAGAAGTGCAATATTTTAAATTCAATGCTCATATTTAATCCTCACATACACACACATTAGAGAAAATGGAAAAGAAGGTAATCCATCTCAGGCTTATTGGAATTAAGATGATTCTTTTTCAAAACAAAACTTCATAATGCATTCTTTCACTACTATATAAAGCTTCTTTACGTAGTCACATCTCACTGCTCCTAAACCTTAACCCTTGACTAATAGGTGGGTTCAGTCCTCCAAGTCATAAGTATACGTTGCATTTCTACCCTTTCTTAGTCAAACAACAGTCAAAACTGCCTAAAAAGGAAACATAAAAATGTTGTCACTGTATTTCATTTATCAGTTTTAAAAATTCCAGGTCTCAAGCAAGCTATTTCATAGCATAGCACTGTACAAGACTGCTAAACTTGTGATGATTTAAGCACACATTTCATATAAGGAAATGTCATTACACAAAGCATATGGTATTTTAAGATTAACTTGATCATTTTCATTCATGATACACTGTCATGCTGTTCTATTTTAGACAATGAGAAGGGAAAGGTGAATCATGCAGTACTGTAAACAAATTTCATCACTGAAAACAGTTCAGCTATTTATAAAAAAGGCATTGACATTTTCATAACATTATACTTACCTCATTAGAGGGGGTTGCAGGAGATGTGAAAATTGTCTTTCCATAGGACCATACAAACATGACAAATGACAGATGAAAAACTACAAGGTAGACAACTGCAATAAAATACAAGTAAGAATTTGGTGAATATAACTGAAAAGAACAAAAAATAAACCCCCTGATCTTTGAGGAGGGCTAAACGACTACACTTAGCACTCTAGGACTGTTCACTTAAAAAAAATTAAACAAACACCCACCCTCACTCCCCAAATGTTATAGCTGCTCTTCCTCAAGGAAATAATGTTTTTATTATAGATTACAAAGTGACCTTGAATGCTTCCAGGGATGGAGCATCCACAGCTTCTCCGGGCAACCTTTGCTGCTGCCTCACCACTTCCACAATAAAGAATTTCTTTCTAATACCTAATTTATACCTGCCCTCTTTCAGTTTGAAGTCATTCTCCCCTTGTCCTATCATTCCATGTCCCTGTAACATGTCTTTCCCCAGGACTCCTGTAGTCCCCTCTTCAGGTACTGGAAGGAGCTAATAGGTCTCCCTGGAGACTTCTCCAGGATAATAAGCACCAGCTCCCTTAGGCTGTCTTCAGCTGGAGAGGCGCTCCATTCCTCTGATCATCTTCGCAGCCTCCTCCGGACTTGTTCCAACAGGTCCATGCTCTTCCTGTGCTGGGACCCCAGAGCTGATGCAGCACTGCAGGTAGGGTCTGAGCAGAGCAGAGGGGCAGAATCCCCTCCCTGGCCCTGCTGCCCACGCTGCTTTGGATGCAGCCCAGGACACGTTTGGCTTTCTGGGCTGTGAGCACATCCTGCTGAGCCATGTGGGGCTTCTCATCAACCAACAGCCCCACGTCTTTCTCCCCAGATTGGATTGTTTCTCATTCATTCTCTGCCCAGCCTGTACTTGTGCTTGGGATTGTCCTGACTCATGTACAGGACCTTGCTGAACTTTCAAAGTAGATTTTGAAGGAGAAAACAAATTGACAAAACCCACTCCCCAAAAACCAACCAAACAAAATACACCACCAAAAAAGGCCCCCACAAAACAAAACCACATCCTCTCCCCCCAAACAAATAAACAAACCAAAAAACCCCCAAACACAAAAACTCCAAACCCCAGAACTGAACACAGCCTCACTTCTGGCATGTAAATGACTAACCTTTTTGGATATGGATGATACTGTAATTCTGTTCTAGATTATCACAAAGTAATTGATTACTTACTGACCTACATAATTCAATTTAATTTCTACTTCTAACAGAAACAACACAGTGCTGTGCCATTACAGAAGGCACTGGTCATGAATGACAGTTCAAATCCTCAAACAGGGGTTTGGAGAGTACTGCACTCCAGTCATGCTAGATGTAACTTAAAGATTTTCTTACTATCTTCTTTCAAATCGTCTGAGAAATACAAGCTGGAAAAGTCCTATTACAGTCACAGTGGCAACAAAATGTAACTGAGTTTAGGAGGGAGCTCAATAAATTTTCTAATGAGTATGCATGATATCGCTATCTTAAAGACCAGAAATGCAGACCTTATGACCCAGGAAGCTCCTTCCAATCTTGTTTCCTCTAATGGTTTATTTTATCACTTGTCAAGAGGAAACAGATCAGTTGTGCCAGAACAGCAAGTCTTAGAGAAGTCATATTAAATATTTATATTATCTTCATTTATATTATCTTCAGTCGCAGTAAAGTAGGAAATTTGACCTACTTTTCTGTACAGATAGAGTACTTTAAGAAGCTGTATGATGTATTTAATGGGTGACAAAAAAGGCTCAAAAGTTCCGGAACTTCCAACAGCTCAGAAAATGCTTGTGCACAGTGACAGAAGACATGGCTTTAATTTATCATCTTTCAGGATTTTCACTGCTTATTGCAATAAAAACAAACAAATTGCATTTGAGCTTTTGTCAGAGAATTATTCTTTTTACCTTTGCCCCTAATTCCTCCAACCTCATAGGCAGACTTGACAAATTTTCAGCAGTGGAGCTGACTGAAAATGCCAGAAACAAAACCCTTTCCTGAAGCCATCCTAAATGTGTCGCCTGATAGGAAAGAACCTGTGTATTACTGTAGTAAGCACTGCATTATTAGAAGTTGTCTGTTATAAAAAATATACTCTACATTCAAACACAATGTGGTTTAAGCAATTAAAGACTGAGAAAATGGTTTGGAAGAGAGGAGAAAAGGACATAAAACTGGAGTGGAATCAGTGGCACAGATCAGAACTTTGGTGGAGAAGAGGGCAAGAGAAATTGAATAGAAGGAAAGAGGAAATGAGATACAGGAGAAGGCAAGGCACAGCAAAACTAACACAGTAAACAGTTCTACTCTGTCCATAAAAAATCACACCAGAATTCAGATTCTTTTGAAGGATTATTTTTAGCATACATATAATGCACATAAACAGCAGAACCTCAAAGCTTTGTCACAGACTGTAAATGCCCCTAAAACCCACAGAATAACAGGGACCACAGCCGGGTGTGTCAAGGGTACAGATCTGTGCCAGTGCTACCAGTATTCATTAGATAGAGGCAGCTATTAAAGTGCTCTTCATGTAACTGAGCTATTGCAATCTGTCACCAACATTAAAAGCCAAGGGCCAATAGTCAATAGCCAATGATGGACACCACCCAGGGAAAGACTCTGCAACTGGCAGTCCATAGTGGCTTCACTCTGAATAAATTCTTGCTTCTTTTCCTACACCCATGCTGCCTTTCCTGCTGTGATTACACATAACTGTCCTGTCAGTGCTCCCCAGGAAATGAGAGGGAGGGAAGATACCATTTTTAACAGCTTTACTTTAGCAGTCCATCTACCCACCACTTTGGGTATCAGTAGCTCCTCTACAGACTACTCCCTGAAGCATCTTGCATCTGTTTCCAGAACAAACATAAACCAGATTCATTCCTAGTCAGCTCATTTTCTTGTAATTACAAGCTAGACGGAAAATACAACAAAAACCTCAAACCCCAGTATCTGCCAGTTTAGCCAGACTCAGACTCACGAGGAAGTCCTGGCTAAATCCTAGGCAACCCAGGATTCTCAGTGCCATGCTGCGATCTAGTGAAGTCAGTTCTCTTTAAAAGGCACTGATGCATACTATACCAAATTTATGGCCTCAAGAAGACAATGTCTTAAGACATGCTCTCAGAAGCCTCCTAAAATATGCTGCGCTCTCCTGAGATTTGCCCTTAACATTCTTTTCTGAATCATTCTTAATGCTACTTTCAAGACAGAGTCAGATTACAGAGAGGCAATAATATATAACATTAGTATAATACACTGTTAACAGAGATTCAGAGTTGACTTTATTCCTCTGTCCTGATGGATATAAAACTAGACAAGAATATAAAATTACAAAGAAAAAAATGAGCCTTAATGGGGTGAAGAAATCACCACTAATTTAATCAAAAGTTGCCATTCTATTCAAATCATTTTACTGCAGTACTTATTACACTGAAATATGCAGCAAAATACACTTGCTACGATGCACATTATTGATTTACACAGCAGTGTTTCTGTTACTTTGGTCTTTCAACTCTTCTGATGGTGATTCCTGGTTACCATGAGCTGGCTTATAAGAACTTTAGAAAACTTATTCCAGCTTTCTTTTCAAATTTTAAAATCAACTTTCACAGTTGATAAATTCAACTGTGAAATTAAAAATGAAACTGTGAAACTATGATAAATTCATAGGCATACAGGATGCCTATGACATGATTCAGAATGGGAGGTGCAAGCAGCATGCAGGTGACAGATATTAAGAGCCTAACAGGTTCCAGTGATACTGTCACTCTCATTAAAGAATCTCGCATTTTCCTTCTCTGGTAGATTTAGAAGAACCTGTTCCAGTCAGATAGGCACTGCATTTGAAATGAGATCTGACTATGTAACACAAACATTGCTCTGCCAGACTTCCTCAACTGATACATCAATCTTGTCTTTCCAGAAGAAATTAGAAACGAAAACTTATTCATCTACAGGTCAACAGCAAGTACAGCAGCAACTTGCAGAATTTTGTGAAGTCAAGGTAAAGCCCAGCTGTAAAATTGGATGAAAAAATCCAGTGTAACACAAGCTCACATCTTGAATGGCTTACAGTTTATTTTGAAGATTTTCCTACTCTTTCAGCTCTCCATTAGAAATTGAAAAACAACAAATTCCATCAAGATTCCTTCTTTTTACAGTGTTCTGGTAGACATTCACCTGGAAGAAAACTGCTAGATTAGCTCCCAGTTCTGTGCTCTTTTGCAAAATATTTAAGAGATGAGAGCTTTTACCAGTCTGAAACAGCCCTCTGTGGACAATTAAAGTGCAAATCTCTGCTTAATCTACCACTCATGTTCCCCCATAAACTGGAATGAACTCCCAAACAAATGTCCCAGCAACAATATGCTAGAATTTTTTTTGTTCGTTTTTATTTCTATCACTGTGTACTACTACCCACTGTGGCATATACTTGCTAAAACCAATATGAAGATTAAAACTTCTCAAAACAAGGCCTCAAATCCTTGACCTGGAAATTTAAAATTATAATGTGTAGCCACTTTTGAACTGGTTGTCTTTTGCACAATTCTAACTACTCCTTAATAATGGAGTTCTGAGGAGTTTGGTGGGCTCTTTGGAAAATATTAAGGAGTACAACAACAATTCATCCTCTTCCAGAAGTCTTTCAGGTCACAGGCCTAAACAGAAAATGGAATTGTGCATGTGCTGCAGCTCCTTCTCTCTTCTCCTTTTTCTGTTCTTAGTAGGTACCCATTTAAAAATAAATGTAAACTTAAATCATAGTTGCATTACTTGCATTAGTCACAGGTCTTGTCATCATCCCATGTTTGTGGTATTAGAAACAAAACAGACTCAACTGTACAATATTTACCTTGTTTCTTAGCACTAATCTACTCACTACACAGAGCTCACACATAAAGGAGTACATTTAAACTCTATGTCCCCTAGGATTTGCATGCAAAGCAGCTATTCACATCTTCATAAAAACTTTAAAAAATTACCTTTTTCGGCAGTGGAAGAAATAGTAACTGGAAGAGAAAAAAAAAAAAAGTTAGGTAAATTTGTACATAATTAAATAATTGGCTAAAAGTGAGATATATGAGGTTGTTGACTTGTTCCAAAGCATATTTCAGGTGTTAGCAGAGCCTCCCCACCCAACACTGGGGTAAAACAGGAGCCAATATTCCTCCTGCCAGCCCTTGATGCTTGGCGAGTTAGTTATTGGAAGAGCTGAAGGGATGCAGCTCCCCGGGCTAATGAAGCAAGCACACTCCACAGACAATAATTAGACAGAACTTATGCATATTCCCCTTCCTATATGCACCTAATTCATTTTTCTGAGTCAACAGCTAGGCCAACAGGTGTTGGAAACAGGCCACTGAAAAGCAGAAAACAAAATTAAAAGTTCTTACAGAAATCCCTGTGAAACTGTTACACGTAACCTTCTTCCTTAAGTTTTCCTCCCCCCCAACTTGTCTCTTCCTGTCACATAATATGTTTTGCTTTTTTTTCCCCCTGACTTCAATTCTTCATGCATAGTTAAAATCTCTCCACCTCCTTATCTCCTATAGCCTCATCTCCTTTTACACCAACAGCAAATTCCATTTACAATCTACCTTGTACACTGCCTGACTAGTACATCTTCCTGCCCTCAGGCTTCTCCAAAACCTTCACACTCAGTTTATTGGTTCAGGGATGATGCTGAAGAGAGAGCTGCTGTACCTGTTGGTTGTTGTGGTCATATCACTTCCCTTACTGGATTTCTTCCTGGGACACTGAATTACTGAAACTCAGTGAGGAAAGGATCCTTCCTAACTCCATCTTACACAGTAAATTTAAGCTTCTGGTCACCAGCATGAGCAAAATCTTAACAGGGCACATGATGCCTCCTGCAGTTTAGCTCACTACACATTGCTTCCCCTCTCCCAGCTCTGACATTTCTACTGTCATTAACCTGTGCAACAATTCAAAAGAGCTTTTTCCAGATGCACATTAGACTGTTAAATCTGCAGGGCTTGAGTGTGCATTGCAGATTTCCTTCTGAAGGGCAGCTTTGTTACAGAGGTGGCATTTGTCACTTACCTGTAGATACCTATAGGGAAAGAGTCTACAACCACATTATGCACCTGTGCCTCTTTTCATGGGCAACAAGAGGCATAATGAGATGATATCTCAATGTATAGATGACCCCTTTTTGTTCAGACATGTTTTAGGGCTCTTTCCTTCTTTCTTGCCCCCATCCCTTTCCATTAAATATCCACCCTCTGTCTGTACACAGAAGCCTCTGCAAAGTTAAGGAAAAGGCTCCGATTCCTTCCACCTAAAGGAGGAAGAAATTACCATTTGGGACAGAAAATGTTGCCTTCAAACTCAAGGAGGTCAATCCTAAAGAACAGCTTCATTTCACATTAGTTACGCATACTTGCACAGCCTGCTCCCATGTTTCTCCCTGAAACTCCACTGCATGCTTCAGAAGTCAAATTATTTTTAAAGCAAAAACAAAAAAGTGTTTTTGCTTAAAATTTTACCAATGTGCTATTTCTCCAGTTAAAATGTTTTCAACAATGCAAGGAGAAGACAAAAATTATTTTAAAAGTCAGAAGTAAAATAAGCTTGCAAAGTATGTTTGTTTAACTTAAAAAAATACTAAAAGTACTTTAGATTTAGCTTTGTCTTTGGCTCCTCATATCTTAAGTAAACATCTTTGCACACATTCATTCATAAACATGTATTTCCTTGGACAAGAAATATAAAAAAAGTTCTTAATTATCCTCAGTTGGGGGTGGGAGAACATAGTTATCTATAAAACTTCAGGATATCTGGATGTAATTGTCATTAAAGTACTCCTTAATTTGTAGCCTAATTTCTGCTCTCAGCACAAAACAAAGCTGTGAGCCAAATCTGATGTTTGAAGACTCAAAATAATGAACAGGATTTGCACTCAAAAACAAGGAAAAAAAGAAAAAAGATAGTATTTTATCAAATGTGGGACTTCATCAAAAAGACCCCTAAATAACCTTCAAAAAATTAATTAAGCTTCACAGCACCAGGAAGATAATTTCTCTTTCATACATAGGTCCCTTAGGTTAGAATGCAGTTATTAGACTGTGTAGAACAATTTTCATTCGAGAAACTCCTGCAGTTTGAGGTAAAAGCCAACATGGAAATGTTTGATTTTCATCCTATCTTAACATCCTCAGATGAAATAAAAGATGTCCTGTCCTCTTCTGTCTCAGAAGCCCATGCAAGTTAATGTTACTGTTTCTATCCTTTTCACAGTTCTAATGCCCATTGTCTAGTGGATTAAATGAACAGCAATCCTACTAGTCCAAACCCACGCAGCAGATGGCACATGAACAGTTTTACAGGATCTTTATACTACAAAGCAAAGCCTTTCTTCACATAAGTTAATAGTTAATCTTTATGTAAAAAAGACTTTTAAGTATTTGCTAGGCCGGCCACCTAACAAGAAGCTCTGTACCATCAAAAAATCAATTCTTGCTTTTGAACTCTACATCAGGGGAAAAAACCTCACAGAACATGACATTGCCATTGTGGGTCCCATCCCTGGCCTGTAGTTACAAGTTTGCTCCCTATCACTTTTCTCCTCTACTGCTCATGATGTTTAGATGGCTGCCAGCTTCTGCTAAATTAGTACCATTTTCACTTCAAACATTTTGAAGTTCTGCTAAATTAGTGGCATTTTCACTTCAAACATTTCAAACATTCAAACAAATACGGTTTCTTGTTTGGGACATGGGATGGGGGAAAAATCCCCATCCCATGTTTGGGACATGGGATGGGGGAAAAATCCCAAGGCAGCACTGCCTTTTTGCTTATTGATTTTTTTAAAACAAAATAAACACTGCTTATGCACTATACACTAAAGAGATGCATCAACAAAAGTTATTTAAGCACTTAAGCACTGCAATTAACACAAACTGTCTATTATTCAGAAACATATGTGGTGTAAAACAGCTGCTCTTTTAAGGATTTTAAAATATATTGCCATATCAGTCTATTGATCAGCTACAAAAGGAAAAACACTCTTTGGATTTGTTTCTTAATATTAAGTTCTTGATTTTGTGAGAAGACTTATGAAGTTCTAGAAAGATATTGCCAGGGAAGGATAAAACATGACCAGATAGTGAAAGCTGCAGTTTACTTCAATGCAAAGAGCTCAGAAGCAGGCACCTGCATGCTCAGGCACATGGAGTTTTTACTATGGCCTCAGAATTCTAAAGGATTCAGCCTCTCAGTGCTACAGCACCAGGGGAGTTGAACAAAGTGAACAAGCCCTGTCCGTCTGACTGCAGTGCAGAGCTTGATCTTGGCTACCTCAGGGTTTCCAAAATCAGTCCAAGGAAGGAGTGCAGCAAACCTGCCTGTAAAGAGAAGTAGACAGGCCTACACCGAACTTCATGCTGCTGCAGCTTGCCCAGAAACATACAAGTGCAACACACTGTCAGCCGGTCCATTGAGCAGCTTACACACTGGACCTCCCAACATTTTGGGGTCCCTCCAAGATGAAGCACACAATCTGAAGTATGTGGAATCCCTTTCTACAGAATACTACCTCTAAAATACACAATACAGCCTATATTAGACTAGATTCAAATGTACTTTGGACAAGCACAAATTGCACATTTGACTTTCACAGAGGAAAAAGTTGTCTTAGTTTTGATTTAGACACCTAGCATCACCCCTGGCAACAAAGACACTCTTTCCTTTATGACCCCAGTTGTTGGTTACACTTTCCTAGATACTCTTCCTCACATTGTTGTCTGTTATCTTTCATCTCACCTATGTCACAAGAATGAAAGAGGCAGGAGCTTACAGCTTTATCAGAGGAAACAATCCTGGAGACACAGGGACATCATTAGCTGTGTAACAAATGAAACTGGGGGAAAATGTCACTTGTTGGAAGCATTCCTCTTGGAGTGTGAAGTGATAGAAATGTCAACTTCAGAAAGCTTTGGAGCATTTTTTAAGCTGCTTCAAGGAAACACTCTCAGTCTATCTCACCTCTAAAAGAAAAATATGTTAGGGAGCTGGTTTGCTTTTAGTTTCAGGCTTATTTTCAGGGTTGCTATGACGTGTTCAAGCATCTTCCAACTTACTGCGTAATCTCTCTATTCTGAGGCAAAGAGGTGCTATGATCTCCCAAGACCTTGCAAAAGGCATGCTAAAAGACATTTGTCTTCAAGCTTGGAATAAACTCCCCCCTCCCCAATCACATCTTCCTACTCCCCTAAAAGGCATGTTCCAACCATAGCTAGATATGCTTCTTGCAGAGGAAGAAATTATTCAACTCCAACTAATATAGAAGTATAGCAAAGGACAAGAACTGATCTTGTTACTGAAGTGCTATGCTTATTTCCCCATCCACGCCCACGATAGCTCTTAGCAGGAGTCATACTTCGGTTATTCCAGCCATTCCACAAATCTCAAAGTAACATTCACATTTTGGCTGACATTCCTTAAGGGTGGGAAGAAGGAGTGATAAAAGTGTGATTGCATCCCTTCACCAGTTACACAGCCTTAACTTCTCATGAAAAGCTTTTCATGAAAAGGGTACAAATAAATAAATAAATACATACATACCTATACATACACACACACACGCGCGCGCACACACACACTCATATTTCCGGAAGTTACCAGTACTGAAATTCAACAGAAACCCCTTACAGGCACTGCCCTGTCTGCAAAGGCAAGCACCACTAACATAATCTCACTGTTTAATTTGTTCAGAAAATGGTATTTTATTAAAAGTGTAACTTAGATTTATGGTAACATAATTTCCATTTGCAAAAGCAGACCTCAATCAGTCACAAGAAGCTGATAGAAACACTATTTACTGATACAAGCAGGACAACGAGTAAATTTCCGTGAGCAAATATTCCTTTGGCTTCTGTTACAAGGCAGCAACAGAACATGAAGACCTTAGCACTTCTCCACTGTTCTCTAAAAGCCTTAATTCTGTGACCTTCCCACACTGAGATATTTCTTATTTCCCAACTGGTAGGCACTCACTAGGTGCTCTCCTCCCTTAACAGCTGGGAGTTGTTTTAGAGAAATGACTCAAGATGACTAAGTTGACAGCATCATGTAGCCAAAGCAGGAAGATCCTGCCAGGTCCCTGCTAAAAGGCTATGGGAGTCCAGGAATCACACACTCAATTTCCACCATGAATGTTCTTTGCAGAATTTTGAGCTATATGAGCTTAGAATTGTATTATCTTCATGTGGTACTACACTGATGTATTTCAACTTCAGATATTCAGGAATAGGACAAAGGTTTCTCTGCTCCCAGCGCAATGCCAGGGGATTCAGAAAGCAACATTTTATAGAATGATGCTGCAGGACATGTGGCTCCACAGGCCTTTGTGCTGAGCCAGCACGAAGAGTCTCATTGCCACACCATGTGCCTCAGCAGCAGCACTGCCCGGGGCTGGTCTCCAGCATGGCTGCACCATCAGCCAGGCCTGACATGATGCTTGTCTCAGAGGTGTGGTCTGTGGTGGACAACTCTTGCTGCAAGGGTGTATAAAGTTACCTCTCTTAACCATCTACCCACTCACCTATGGCAGACAAACAGAGCAAAAGTGAGAGCTCGCACTTGGGGTCATGTTTGAGCTACCAGTGAAGTTGGTAGCTACTTCTCTACAAGTTTGTGTGGCCACAAACAGTGGGGCATTGCAGGGGTGAAGGGGGAATGGCAGCGAGTGGCCTCTCACTGTCCCGGGTCATACACAGTCATGAGAGGAGAAAGAAATGCTGTCAGGCCCACTGATGCCTTAAAGCACGAGCCAGAGCCCAAACTCCTCACGGATTCAGGAGCACTTGAGAGAGTTGCCTTGCGACTTCAAATGATCACAAGATGACGCCTTCAAAGGCACTACAGGTAGTGTGTATGTGTGAGAAATCTGGGGTGGGAGGAAAGAGGAGGAAGAAAATCCAGTCAGGGAAGAGACACTGGTACAAAGGGGGATGCTCTATTTTATGACCACATTTCCTATACTCATGATCACCGTGCCCACTGGTACAGGATTCAGAGAAGCATTATCACAGTGACAGGCAAAATGAACTAATATTTCAAACAAGGCAGTTCAAGCTGCACTGCAGAATGTTTCTGTTACTTGTTACCAGCTATCATTATGATTTGCTTTATGGTTTAAACAATATGAACATAATTCTTTCACTAGAACAAGTAATTGAGAGCAGCTGGAGGCTTGCTGCCCAGAAAAGACTCTTATCACAATAATAAAGCAACTTTTTACTTAACCAAGGTCTTTTCAGCCTCAATACAGAGAGTACATGCATAAATACAAGCAGTCTACAGCAGAAATTAGCATAAGCAATGCAAGATACTTCTTGGGTACTGAGTTACATTTAGCAATGAATTTAGCTATGACAACTGGGAAGATTTCTGCCATGTATTGTGGGAACAGCAAATTCTGTGCTACCACTTACACAGTTCAAAAACATAGCTACAACGGCAACTTCTGGAACCCACAAAATCGTACAGATGGCTCCTTACCTCTGCATCTACAAAATATTCTTGAAAGTTATACTAAAGGTCTCCTAATGGTCTTCTCAACAAGAGTGCCTGCACTTTTAAAATTATTTCAAAACCAAGAGTTACACTTGGTCAGCATGTGGAAGGAAGTGTGGCCAGGTCTTAACCTCAGTCCCATACATGCATCCACACCAACTACTGTGTATTAAGAGATGTATCAGCCCAAATAACTAAAGGATTTTTCTAAATATGAAGTTAGCATTCAGCTCCAGCAATGCACCCAGTCTGCTGTCCCTGAAAAGCCCCATTCCTCAAGAAGCATTATTCACTTTCAATTTACCATAATTGCTTAAAACGCCCCTAATGTAACTTGATTTTCTATGGCTATTTAATCACTATTGACACTGCTCATTCTATTTGCATTTTGATGGGTTTTAAACATCAGAATTACTTCTACGCACTTTCTTCAGCTGGTTACTCATATTACTGGACTTCATTCAATTTTTTACCAAAAATTCTGCTTTATCATAACAGTAACAGCTTTATTGCTCGGTAGCATGGAAGTGCTGTGCATAAATTGCTTCCAATATTGTCTTTAAGCTATTAGACAGAGCCAAAAGAAAGCCTGGTTTCTTCTTGAAAAACAAAGAGAGCTCTTACTTGCATCAGTCAGTGAGCTGTGCTCTCTCTGGCACATCAGCAAATAGGAAAAAGCAGAATTGACAGAAAGGCATGGAAACTCAGAAGCATCTGAGTGGAGCTAGCTAGTGTCCACACCACTAATTAATTACATTTGCATTTGAAGGAAATGTATTTATCATCAGGCTGGCCAGATCAAGCTCATAGTAACACTACACTCAAGTATCTACACATGTGAAAATGTGCTAGGAATAACTCCATTAGTTCTGTAGCTGACACTACTAGGACACTTGCAAGAGAGAGGAGTGACAAACAGGATAATCAGCTGGTGTTGACAAACACTGTGCTGTACAAAGCTGTCTTACACACCCTGCACAAGATCAAGTGTTCTGCAGGTAATACCAGAAACTGTCAGTATATTTAAAGTAAAAACCAAAGCAAGCAAAAATCCTACCCAACCAACATATATTTTCATAACAGCATTTTTCAAGTAATTAACAATTTACTAATTCTTTTTGATAAAAAGAACACCAATTTTCAGTTTGTGACTGCCAGTCAATACCTGCCTTGAATATAAAGGTCACTTAAAGCTGACTGTCTTATGGCTGAGGACATTACTAGCAAATCCATTTACTTCCACACCAGAGAGATGAAAATAAGCAACAGTCTTTATTTATCCATTCCACACAGCTGGCAGGAGGGCAGAGGTGTCAGTTCATGGAGAACAAAAATTCCAGACACACCTGCTGTGACCTGCAGACCTGAACCCTCACCCAGCAGTGAGAACGGTCAGCAGCCAGGAAGGACCTGTTTTGCTAATCAGGCACCTTTTTCGTGTTTGGCTTCAGACTCTTCCAAAATCAGTTTCCTTGCTTACTTACTGCCCAGCTTGCAACAAGTGTTTCCTGAGATGTGAGGATAAAATCTCCTTGCAAAACTCTGTGGATAAAGATCTCCTTGTAAATCTCCTTACAAAGTATTAGGCACTCTGTTTTCTGAGAGGAGGATTTTGCTGTCACCAAGTTCACTGAGTAATGGAAGAAATCAAACTGCCTGTCAAGCAGACCTCCTCCCATGCATTATGTCACTGGATTCCCTAAGTGAAGTTTTAAGTTTGCAGCGTTGGTCAGGTTTGACTGGTATTTGCCACCTGAGGTTAAATATGGAACTGCCTATGATAAGAGCTAATTTTCAGCCAGCAGTACATTGACACCAGAGCAACCAGTAATGTAATCTACATGGATTCCCATCAAGATATTAATAAGCCAAGATCCTGGATTCAGCCCTTTAAGGAAGTTTTGTATTGGAAAACATGCCATTTAAAAACAAGTATTTTAGTTGTGGGAGAGTAGTGATGGGGAACTCCTGTCTTCTACAAACTGGGCTTGTAAATACTAATAAATATTTAGTATTTTTTAAATTATAAAACCATTTATGGAATAAACAAAGGTTTAAAGACTTCTCATGGTGATTTAGGGAATCTGTTCATATATGGCTTATCAAGTTGATTGATAACAAATGCTGCCATCTTTTGATCTTGGAGGCTTTGCTGCTTGTTCTTTTCGTAACACAAAATGTTATACATTAAACCTTACTTAGACTGAGACATCCCAAGACAAAGCTTGACTAGCTAAATCTACACTCTCCAATCTCTTTGCAAAAAGGAAGAAATAACAGCAACTCCCCAGGAATATAGAAAAAGATCCAGGTGCTGCAGAGGGAAAAAAACACTGGAAATAAAAGGACAGACAGTTTTGGATAGAGGACAAGGTCAGAAGGACACCATTTTGTTGCACCAGGTCTCATTTAAGTACCAGATTACCTAGGAATATGAAAAAGTGACAGCACAAAGACTGTATGAGCCAGTGCAAGGGGATTTTTGCATACTCTAGAACATCCAGACTAAATCTTTGACAGTAGTCCAGAGCGAACAGAGAGAGGCAAGCATACAAAAGAGCAGAGCCTATCATCCAAGAGCTCTCATTCAGTAACTATTACTTCCAGCAAATAAATAAAACCAAAAAAATCCTCAGAGCTCACTTGCCTGCTGACAGTTCACCATATATTCTTGGAAAGCATAAAGTCAAGACTCTAAGAATGTTAACTGAAATACTGTAAATCCTAATGCAATGTGTGCCAAGGGGAGAACAGTTCTGCCTACTGCTCCTCAGAGATGCATTAGGGCTCCCAGGGAAAAGCACTGGAGTTAACATAGCAGGGCTGGCACGCTGCCTAACAAGAAACAAGCAGGGCTTGATGCATGCATGGCTCCTACTGAGAGAATTAACTTCTGTCACCTTCCTAGGCTATTTCCCACCATAGGAACACAGTTGCAAGAACATCCTTGGTTGCAGGTGAAGTACTTGGAGTGGGCCACTCTGGTGGGAACTAATGTTTGTGACGTCCAAGAAACGACTGCTGCTGGTTTAACACTAAAGTCAGCAACCACAGCGAGTTGGAGGAACTTAGATCAGGAGGGTGGTTGCTTCTAAAGACCTACAACTAGGTGTGAGTTGGCCCAGATCCTTAAACCTATTGTCTCCTGAGAGGATACACAGAGACATCATTTAGGATGGGGGCAGGGTGTGCATCTGCTTGACTAAAGACTCCAGAGAAGGCGTGCAGCAAGAGTAGAGCACTGTCACGTGGTAGGAGACTACCACAAATCCTGAGGCATGGAAGCGCAGCTCCCGAGGCCCTGCATGTGCCTAAAAGCTCTCCCAGATCATTGTTTCTGCTCACAAACAGATTCCCACTTCCACTCTTAACTTGGCAATAGGGTTCTGCAAGTGTGGGAAGTAGTGAGAAACATAGGATACTTACAGCTTTGATGATGTTAACAGAAAATAGCCACACAAAAGACAAAACAGAACTGAACCTAGCACTCAATGGTCTTTAAGCTTTCCATCGCCAAAATTTATTATTTGTCTAAATTATTAATTATTACAGAAGTTCAAGCCTACTCTCTGCACCACTTGCTGCTTTAGCTTTATCTCAGCAGGTATCTACCACAGAACACAGCCATAATATCTCTGTAGGCAGTTACAAAGCTGAAGTTAAACTTTTTAAAAATACAATTATTTAAACCCCCCAACACGAAACTTAAGGAGCAGCAGATTAAATAGATAAAAATATACACACACAAAACATCCCCACAAAAATCCTATGCATACCTTGCATTCTTTTTCAGATACTGTAAAAAAAACCCACTTGAGTGTTAGTCACATAGGATTTTTCAAAACAGAACAGAAACCAAACTGCTCCAAGAGCTCTGCTCCAAGTTTTGGGCTCCCTTTGCAATGTTCAGGGTAAATCTGCAGGTTGCAAACCAACAGATGTGAAATCCTTCTATCAATCACAAAGCAATATGTGGAAATACTCTTCCTTTGTCTCTTTTTTTAAATCCAAACTTGACAACGCTAAAAGCAATGACTACTCGTCATGAAGAATGATACAGTAACAGGTTCTTTGCATTCACACCCATGACAAGGCAGTAGATGAGGCACTTGACATAAGTTTTAAGTCCACCACACACAACTACAAACCAGCTTATACGATAACTATGTGTTTAGGTCTCCTCAAACAAATAATGTCTGTTTCTTTCAAGGTCATTTAAATTTAATCTAAACCTTGTTTCATTCTCTCTGCACTGGCAGCTTGCCTAATTCTAGATGAATTTCTTCAAGCTCTAAATTTTTTTTGTCACAAAAAGGTTTAAAAAAAGAAAAAAAAAAAACAAACCCCAAACAGCTATCTCTGCGCTTAGCACTTCACAAGAGATACATAAAAATCCCCCACAGTGGAGACAAACACACATCGAGATGCACAAGTGAAATACCACAAACAAAAGAATGCTGCTTTGAAACCCTCTCTCCGTAGCTCATATGATTGAAATGGCTCCATGCTTCACATTTAAGACAATGCTGCACCATCTATAGCAGCAGAGAGACTGCTGCAGAAACTGCGAAGGCAAAGCATGCTGCTCTTGTGATCCACTTGTCTTTGACAATCTCACAAGACAATTTTAAGAGTTAGAAGATGAAAAAGGAATGGATGAGCCATTTGGTCTTTTGTGAAAAAAGGAAAAGCAGAGGCTTGAAATGCTGCAGAGGGGGAACTTGACTTCTAGCACCGATAAGGGAAGATGGTAAAAGATTAGGTATTCCACTGAAGATTGTGGGGAGGAAGGAAAGCAGAAGAGTGGGGAAAATCTGGCTTGTTTGTTTCTTGATGCAGGAGAGAAGGAATTAAGCACACCCCACAGAAAACAGTTTAGTGACAGCAGAAGGAGGTAATACTGGGGAAGTGGCTAAAAGAACAAATGAATTAGTTGCAATCTCATTATCTCTTTTATACCTCAATCACACCTTGGTGGAGATTCAGCTTACACAAAAAAACAAGTGGTCTGTGCTTACTTCCCAAATGTTTCTGTTACATTTTATACATTTTAATGAGAAAAAAATGGATATTCGTCCTATTACAGGAAGATTGTGCACCAGTTGGAAGAAGTTAATGACTGAGATCAAAACTCCATAAAAGCTGTTTCAGAAACTTACAGTTTGTAACACTTGTAAGAAAAGTACATGTTAAACCAGCATAAACACTTGCAGTTGTAGGAAACTGTTTAACAAAGTGATGCACTGAATGGGTGAAAAATGAATGGCATGAACCCTCAGCATTTACAGGCACAATTTTAGGCAGACAATTAGAATCTATCTTACTCCCATTTTCCATCACAGTCTCAAGTTCCAAGAGTAAAAGCAGGTCCAGTGCCATCCAAGTGTTTCAACTATCACAGGTATATGAGAACTCAGCTCCAAAACCCATCTTTTAACCCTGTAAATTCTTTGACTATGAAAAGCATATTACATTAACTCATAAAAATATAAGTCAGTAGAGAACAAAGTTTTAATTATTGAAATTTCAACAGACAGGAGAA
The DNA here is from genome assembly GCA_013399945.1 of Ploceus nigricollis. Lineage (NCBI taxonomy): Eukaryota > Metazoa > Chordata > Aves > Passeriformes > Ploceidae > Ploceus > Ploceus nigricollis. The sequence continues at coordinate 615,192 of VXBC01006765.1, read as the reverse complement.
CCTGAAGTATACTGTACGTAGAGGGTCAATGACCTCAAAGTAATGTCTACTGAAAATACACACTTGAAATTCTGGTCCTTTTATCCATAGCATCTTGTAGGAAAACATAGACTCATAAGTGATGAAGGAACATAAAATCCCTGATTAAAAGTGAAAGTGACATTTAGATCACTGTTCTAACTCTAGAGGCATACAGAAATCTCCTACTGCTGTTTCCAGAGAAAAATTTGAGAGAATTTATTTTCCATAATATGAAATACTCATGCTATCCATGCCCTTTCAAAGAAAGGAGAAAAGCTTTATAGTCAACATCTAGAAGGCAATCAGGAAGCACTGCAGCAATGAGTGATCATGGCTACAAGAAAGTAAAACCACAGGAAGAGCTCCTGCTTTAGCTCAGCCACTTACTCAGCTCTTTGCTTTCCCTAAGCCCTTTCTCTACCCTACTCCAAAACCATCCTGCCCACAGACCAGTTTCAGACAGGTGCTGAGGCTCAGGGTAGGTCTCACACAAAGTATGTACCACTAAGTTCCATCAAAGCTGTAGGACAGCAGGAGGGACAAGCCCAAACTCCCTGTTGGCAGAGAGCTGCTCTGAGCTCAGCTGCTCATTTTCTGCCTAGTCCCCTGAGCAAGCTAAGCAACACCAAACTGGTCACTGCACCACACTTCTTTTTGACCAAATGGTAATTAGGGATCAAGGAAAGATGCCAACTGCTGCAGAGCTGTCAAGAATGGTTAGCAGATGCAGGGGCTGGGGCAGGCACTGCAGACAGAGGGCTGGGAGGGAGAAGAGGGATGGAGTCCTTCTGATGACAGAAGAGAGAGCAGATACAAGATAACTCCTCAAGAAACCAGGCTGTTGCACTTGGAACAATTTTTTCATTAGAGAACTGCCAAGAGAGCAGATTGCATTTTCATATAAAAGGCACATATCCACCTGTCCCTATAAACTAGTATGACAAATATAGTGCAAGGCACCATAGAAGATAATCTTTCTCCTCAGCCGAGCACTTAGTTTTCCAATAATCTGTATCCAGTCTGAGCACCTCAACAGGAATTCTAATTATTTATAATAACAGTAAAGGCTCTCATTTAAGATGATAATATGCATGCTTATGCTGAGGGATTACAACAAAATTAAGTGTATGCAGATTGGTTCAATTTCTGTATTTTTAAATTCACAAGAGGCAGGTAAACATAGTTAACTAATGATCTAACCTGTTTAATTTGCCTTCCTTTTCTTGACAGGTAACCCTCTTTTCCTACGGGAATGCCTTTTACATGTTTAACATGCAAATGCTGTACCTCAGTGCTGATACTTCAGCTTTTTCTGTAGTTTGAAATCAGAACTGCTGTTGATATCACCTTGCCATTGCTTGAGAGATATTGCATTAGCATTTTCAGTAGAGATTTCTTTTGGAGGAGGCAGATGGAATTACCTTCTCTCTGTTTATGCAACAGACTCTTCAGATGGGGAGCGTTACAAGGGATCACCATGTGCTTCTCATAAGGGCCGTGCTTTGGGGAAATCAGAGCTAGCTCCCTACTGACAAGAGACATTGCAGTCTCCTGGAACAGCAAGGAGTATAATTTGTACTACTAACACAAAGTTATGCATTCTAAATTACAAACTGCTTTGTGTGCCAGGATTTTAGACACCCTAGACATTACACTGTATCAAAAAAAAGCAAACCTTCTGCAACTAGATGCTATGAAAAGAATACACAACTAGTTTCTCCCATAGCTTTCAAAATCAGAGTTTTCCATACTTTGCAGACCCTGAGGCATGAAAACACTTTTACATATTTAGTAGGCTTGTGAATGAATGAAAGGCATTGTCCTGAAAACTCCTGGCTCAGGAGAAGAGTCAGGACTGTGATTTTCAGAAAATGTAGTCTTCAGTATAGAAGTAAAAAGCTAACCTGATCAGGATTTTTAGTTTTTTTTTTTTTTTTTAATAACACCAGTCACAACACTTTAGTTAGGAGCTGCAGACAACTCAAAGTTAACTTACTCCTCTTTTTCTCAGTGCAAGACTGCACTACAAAAATCTTCAAGTGTTTTAGCAAAAGGGTTGCCTGTAAGAAATGAGCTGACTTCACCCACAAACTACATGTGGAAAAACAGTGTCTTGTGACCACCCTCTAACCAGTCTGCACTACAACCCACCACCTACCAAAATGTTTGTGATAGATAATAAGATCCAAGCCAGCCATAAATGAAAGCGAACCACGAGAGAAATGCTTCACTCTTTCCGAGCATCTGAGGGATGTGGTAAGCAAACACAATCAGTCCAATTCAGCTGCAGCATAATATAGCCATTGTTTACAAAAGCAATGTTAAAAGCAAAACATGTTTTGATAACACGAAGGAACACATGAAATGGTTTCAAACTAACAAAAAGCTATTTTACAACATCCTTTATGTACTGCTAGGTGTGTTTTCTCGCTAACAGAGCTCTGGGCAAGTTATGTGTGAAAAGAAGAAATAATCTAGTAAGAAAGTGTTCAGTCAGATTTTGCTACTTCAAAACACTTAAAAAAGCCCATTGAGACCTGCCTGGAGTCTTTTGTAGTTCCTTCAGCTACACATATTCACTGAATTTTTACATTACGCTGACATTCCCTCAACTTACACACATTTGTCTGTTTTCACCTTTCCAATTAGCTTAATAGCTAATTTACTTGACGGATCACAACTACACAGCAATAGTGGTCTAAACAAGCCAGTGTTCAACATCTTCAGAGAGACAGAACGATCCTGGCAGTTCCCATGGGAGGAAAACAATAGACAAACTCATGAGTCTCCTTTCATGTTATCCACACCAGTCTCCTTGGTGTTCACAGCCAGTGTGTAAGTAATGTAATTTAGGGTTATAGAAGAGGCATAACCCAGTAAGTACATACTAGGAGTGAATTACAGAGAAGACTGAGTCCATCAGACACCCAAAGACATTGAGCAATATGTGAGCACCCCAGCAGAGGAGGGTGGGGCCACGAAGCACAGAGAAGCAAAACTGAAAGGAAAAGGGTGAGGTGACAAAAGAAGCAGCCCAAATTTACCATCTTCTCCTTTATGATACTACACTAAGCCTGGCTTCCCACTTGATCTACTAACTGAATACATGATCAACCTTTAATAAATGACCAAGGACTACAAGGAAAGAAAACCAAACCAGGAAGAAGCAATAACTGGGAAATACAGGCATTCCCTCTTCCTGTTTCCTTGTTAGCATCACATCTGAACAGTTACTGATTTTTTAAGAATAAACTTTGAAAAAACACTGATGTCTGTGTGGTTTCAATTTCTCTTTTACCCAGTGTTTACTCAAAATTTTCTATTGTGTCTCCTCTTTTCTAAAGCTTCCCTTCTTCCATCTCTCTTTCCTTTACTAGGCACACATCAGCCTCTTACCAAAGCCATAAGCCCTGCTTCTGCACCCACCCCATGTGAGCATCACAAAGGGCTGTGTTGCCTCACTCATTAGCTGCGTGCTGGAGGCACATCCTTGCTACTCTTCATAGTACACAGTGCTGTCCTTCCCAAAACAAATAGAACACAGGGAGCACCAGCAGAAAGAAAACATACCTGCCAAGACAAACAGAAAATCCTGTATTTTGCTCTAAATCCTCTCAATCCTGGTTTGAACTCAACCGCAGAGTGAAAACATGCGAAGGAAAAAACCCAGAACGGCAAAAAGGCCCAAACACAAAATCCCTTTCCTCTCCCTTGGTGACATGACTTTTTCTCGAGAGTGTAAGCAAAATTCAACAGATTAAAAATAAACAACAAAAACCAAAAACCTCCAAACTCACAACAGAAAAAACTCACAAGACAAACAAAATCCTTGGTCATTGAGCATGATTTAGACAAGTAACAACTGAAAAATTCAGTGACAGCAACAGAGGTCAGTAAATATTTTGCTTTTTAAATGATGCTTTTTCTTAAAAGCCTGTATGCACAGACATTAATAGAGCTGATTCGTGAGCAGAACGTGCCAGTCTTCTAGAAACCAGACTTAGAGACACAGAAGCTCTTGCATCAACAGGAGCCAATCTTCTCAATAATTTTCACGCAAATGAAACCTTAATGAACTCAGAAGAGCTCTTTGCAGCTTCTCTATGTTCATGATAGACAAATCATTCACTAGCACCTAGTCCTGACCCACTCTGTGATCAACACACAAAGCTGGGACTCAGAGCTTGAGGCTCTGTTCCAAATTCAAGCAGAGACCACCTGTTCGACCCTAGGAAAGCCTTTTAATCCCTGAGTTTTTGTTCGTTGTTTAAAAATAGCCCTAATCTGCTTTTTGTCATACTAATTAGACTGTAGTGGGTACAGAAAACTTGTAAAATGTGAGTCTACAACCTCACACAGCCCCTTTCAGGACTACTGTTAGAGCTACCCATGCCCCAAACCTCCAGTAGAATGACTCAGATTTGTTTTCAAATGTTTACAGTTTTAAGCATGATTTCCCAGAAAACCTATTTATTCACATAGACAACTGAACAATAGTAATTTGGCAAGTTTGGATACACTGATATATTTGCAACTATCTCACGTCAACATTTCACGTGGTACCTCAACAAGCATTATTTTACAGCTATGTCTCTACTACTTAAAGTTTAAACAACATTTGTGCCAACGGTTTATGTTCTGGTCTTGATCTCCAGATACAGAAGGCTGTGAAATAACATCAACACACAGAAAAGTTATCCAAAATACCAAGTCATCACAGAAAAAAACGAACTGATTATTGCTAATGGAAGGCTGTCTGTACCAGTTTACCCAGATACAAAGTACATGCAAACATTTCTTTTCTAGCTAGGGATATCAAAGCATGTAGTTTACACAAATAAGAAGTAGTACCAGGACCTACAGATACTAGACAGACCTATATGTAGCTTAAAATAGTTCTTAGAACTTTTGAGGGTCTTCCTCATTTCAGCTTCCTTATTTAAACCCGCCAAATGCTCAATAACCCATTCCTTAGTTTTCCTATGCTGCTTCCAAGTTTCAGCAATTCTGATGAATACTGCACACCACAGTTCCCCTCCATTACCCTGCCCAGGGAAAGCCAACATCCTCCTGAACAGAACTTTCCTCTTGAAGACAGCAAAGGATAAATATCTGACCGACATCTGCTGCAAGTCACATTTATATAAAGACGAGTCCTCGTCCAGAAAGCCTGGATACGGCCTGACAAAACCCCGTAAGACTTAAATCCTTTCCCCAGCCCGCTTAAGTTGGATGTTTCCAGCCTCATAATGCTTCAACGGCACCGGGCTTCTGAACGAAACGGAGGGAGGGGAACCCCCTATACACCCTTAAGGAGTTATTTGATACATCAGATGGATGAACAACAGTAAAATAGAGGGGAAACTCCTCACGAGGAGCCACGAGGGGCTGAGCTCTCGAGAAGTCCCTGTCCCCAGACGAAGCACCCTCGGCCTCCTCCTCTCCCCCGAATCCGTTCCTCGCGTCTCCACAGGCGGCCCCAGGCCGGGACCCCGCCACCATGAGGCACCTGAGGGCGGGAGGACAACAGGTAAACCCGGCCCGGAGGGAGCGAGGGAGGGAGCCCGAGGCAGGGTCTCCTTCCGCCGCCTGAGCGAAAGCCTGAGGCGGGCGCAGGGAGAAGCGAGCCCGCCGGGGCGCA